>APFE030933875.1:169624-182989 GCA_000404065.3 Pinus taeda
ACAAGCTCAAAAAGGAAGCCTAGTTTTCAGTAGCATTTACCCTCAAGAATCTTCAGCTTTCAACCTCCTCTACAACCATCCCAATGCATGAATTTATAGTACAAATGGAGGAAGTTGCAGGTCCACCATTGAAGGGATAAGTTCCTCCTTCAATGGGATAAGCACCTCATATCATGCAGTTAGCTCCCCTAGTTATGGAATGGATGAACCAAGGTGGAGCAGACTTGCCAACGTAATATTCCTTCTAGAAGTGACCCAAGATGAGTTTTTAAGAATGAACTCATGCCTTTTTAACTTTTATAGGGGTTCGCACCCATTACTCAATATACATAGTGGATAGGTTCACAGGAAACATGACCATTAGGTGTGGCATAGCAGGCAATGCTAGGAGAAAGTGTGAAACCAGAATTTGAGATATTTTTAAGGTCTTTCTCCCATTTTCATGGCTTGACATGAAGAGCTGAGGTTTAAGACTTGCAAAGGAGGTATGTATGAGTAATGATGGACTCACACAAACTGTAGAAAGTCATGGTGAAAATTTTTCATGTAATAGATTGCCCCCTAAAGTGCGAAGTCTATGGTAGATGAGGATGGTTTTTTATCATCTAAGAAGAGTGAAGGACTTTTATCATTTCAAGGATTTTCCTGTGGATACCCCAGTCGAACTTGTAAAAATATTCAATACAAAATATATATATGTGAACATATTATTGCTGAGGTAGGCATTCCCATACTTAGATCAAAACTAACTAAGAACTATCTAAAAACTGCTCTAATATAGGAATGATTTTGTATTACATCACAAGTAGGAACACATGGACACAGTATGGATGTAGCCATCTATTTATGATAACAAAATCCATCGCAGCCTGGATGGTGGAAACTAGATCCAGGGTTGTCATTTCTACTTTCCGAACTAGTACGATTCTACCCATGTGAATGAATGTGTCGAAGTCGAACATGGGAGAAACCACTTGATTACCAGTCAATGATGTAAACTGTTAACAAGTGTGAGAGGAAACACCAGTAATGTCAATGGCCCTCAAAGTACCCAGTACAATCCATGAGATGTGAATGAATGAGTCGATGTCGAACATGTCACGGAATCCTTTGATCAAAGGGCAATGATGCAACCTATCGTCAAAGGCGAGAAACCTGCCATTGAGGCATGCAGATTCCAAGGTACTGATGATTTCTAGATCATATTTCTAGATAATGAGTTGGAGTCAATAGAAAGCGATCCGTCATAGGCAAGCCCATAACACAAAATAATAGATCAAGTCTGAAGAAATATATATAGCAAGAACTAACTCAGGGGTGGTCAATGATGGATGACAAATATTTTGTAGGTGAATGGTTTATTTGAATAGACCTCTTGAACACGTAACGACACAGCAGATGGCTTGGCGACAGCTGACCCAAAGTTAATACCCGGAAACCGGTTGAAGACTTTCAAAGTGGCTTGATTAATTTTTAGGTAAAGGATTTCCCAACCCAGGTGGATAAAAGTGTCGTGTTCAAGAGTGATGGAAAGCTTTTTCAAGCACATAGTACAACAAACATGTTCATTTTTCTCCTTTTCCCCCACCATTTCTAGCAAGTACCTCTTTATTTTTGACAAGCTTGAGGAGGATAACATTTGCGTGGTTATAAGCTCATCCTTCGGATGAGTCCATCTTAGTTTAGATTCGAACCCTAAGAAGGAGTGGTCCATTCCTGTCTGTAATTGAACAGGTCCTTTACTGTGAAATTTTAATGAGTCTATTATAGGAGAAACTCGGTGTTTTTCAATTTTAGGGAGTCAGAAGAAAAACTTAAGAAAACTCCATGGTTGTCCTTTTTCATAAATTTGTGCCTCCGAAGCCCAAAAAGGTATAAAATAATACTTGAGAGAACCTCTTGATCATTATGACCAAGGAGTACTTTTCATGATTAGTGCCTTCAATCTGAAAAAGTAAAAAAGTGATCGAAAACACGTCGTTTTATTACCAATATCGAACTTGAAAAGACAAAAGTTTGGCAACCTTTTCATGTTTGTATGGTCGGAAAAGAGCTGTAAAGGACCATCTTTGTAATTCCATTTTAACGAGTCTGCAAAGAAACATTCGGAAATCTTTTCATTTTTTACGAGTCTGAAAAGAGCTTAAAGAGGACTCCTATGTGTTTTTTGTTGAAAATGATCAATTTCACTTGAATCCCCAATATTCTACACAAAAACTGCAAACATTACTCATATCTGTTTAAAAATAATAAAAATGCACCAAAATGACCTTTTCAAAGTAAAATATAAATAAATTTTAATTTATTTACTCAAAAGATCTTATAAAAAGGGATTTTACAAGTTCATTTTTACCGTTTACCTTTGGAGTAAAAAGTAAGAGCTTTTGGTAAAAAAATTCCCGTTGAGATTGCACAAAATCTAACTGTTGGAATCGAGAACCGTCTTCTCTAGGTAATCGACATTGTCCCTGACTTACATTTCATCGATTTGAAATTTCATTTTAGGGTTTAGATTTTGATTTTTGGAGGAAATTTAGGACAAAAAATCGCCCACGGTGGTTGTGTAGGGGCACCATGTGGCCCCTGCACACCCCAAATTTTCTGTGCACAGAGAAAATTTGGGGTGCCACAGCTCGCCTTAAGGAGAGGTGTGCACCTACGCACTACCTCTAAAGGGATGGGTGCGAACCCCGCGGAATGCGGATTTTGAACCCTAGTTTTTCCATTTTTGACCCATAGAATTTTGGAATGAAAATTCTAATCCACCTATTTTGTAATGTAGGTACACAATATGCTTGTTTAGCAGGAAAGAGAGCATGAATACGTGGATTAGACTGCACTACTCCATCCGCCTTCATTACAGGCATTGAGACCATGTGGGCTTTTCAAATTTTGGACCATACCTGGCATGAGGGCACAGGTAGACTTTTGACAATGGCTGGTGAACAAGTGGAGAATTCAGGACCAGTGCTTCATTATTGGAGACAACCGGCTTGGAATCGAGTTGGATGACATATATTTTTTGACTAGCTTTCCCAAGAGAGACGAGCAATTATCTATGTTGGGATCTAGGCCAGGTGGCCAATCCGTCACTAGTCTCTGACTAGAGTTCTGTAATAACCAGGATCCAGACAAACGAATAGATGTGAAAACCATCTCCCACCCTGAACTGAAGTTCATTGCTTTTAATGTTACTAGACTCTACGGGAGCACAACATTGCATCTAGCTACAGGCTCCCAGATGCGCATGGTAGTGGACTGCTTCCGAGGCACCATTTTCAACTGGTGCAATGCTGTATTGGCCAATTTGAAGGGCCAATTGACTAGGGCGAAGCAAGGGCAGCTAAAGAACTTTGGTTATGGTTATTTAGTTGTTAGCCTCGCCCTAGAGAGGGTACCGATGCTAGTTCCACAACAACTCACAGTTGAGGCTGGACTTCCCCGAGATCCTCGGGTTATGCGATGGGTTGTAGTTATGGCCCGTCATCCAGATGAGGGTTCTGAGATTTTTCGATTCACCCCAGAGTACTTCCGTTGGTTAGAGAACCAAATTTTTATTATTCAAGATTTTCCATACACTGGGATGGATTATCGCGGCGATCCCGACATGACTCTTCCACGAGGAGAGCAATGGGATGACAAAGGTAAAAAATTGTTTTTCAGCATTTTAATTTTATATGTATGTTTTTGTATTTTTAACAATCATCCCAATACTAATAGTAAAAGTTTTAAATGCAGATGTTGGTCCACGGTGACCAACCGCTCTCCAGCCTTATGATCGGAGACAACCAGCTGCCGCAGCACCGACCCCACAGGACCACTCTTATGCTATGCTATGCTATTACTATGGTTATCTTGCAAAACATGTTTATGAGATGTTTTTAAATTTACTGTTTGATTCAATGCAAATGTCTATTTAACATTCCAGAAGAAATTTCATCTGCTAATGTATTTAAATATCTTCGAATGTGCTTATATTCTATGTAATCAAACTCTCATTCCAAGAGACGAACCCTAAAAAATAATCATAATAATATTATATTTCTAATTGCATAAACTCGATTAAGTTGTAATACAACAAGTTCTGAATCTAAATTAACAATCAAACTTCGAATCCCAAATGAGATGGATTGAGATAATAATTCAATCACTGCACTGTATTCTGCAATGTTGTTTGTTGTTTGACTGAGGCTTACCCCATGCATAGATACTAACTCGTCAGAGGGTGAATAGATAACCCAGGCTGCGGAAGAGATGTTCCGTGTACTACAGAAAGTGCCATCAGCGAAACCGATGTATGTTTGGAGAGGCGTCGACATCTGCAATATCAAGAGTAAAATCAAGATAAGCAGGACTAATAATGAAAAACACTCTCTAAATTAAAGCACACATTTTTAATCTACAAACACACCAACGTAGAAGAAAATAATCTAATGAAATCTCCACGCTATCCGTTTAAGCATAATATCGCTTTAGATAAAGCCCATTCCTAGGTTTACCTAAAGAGACACCATCAAAATATTCTAGCTCATAGGCCCCTTTTGCCAACTTCCGCTTGACAATATACGGACCATGCCAGATGGGTACAAATTTGCTAGCCCCTAGCTTACCATTTGCTTGATCGTAAAGTAAAACTAGGTCATATTTCGAAAATTGTGGGGTGTAACATTTCGATCATATTGAGCTTTGATCCGTTTAGCATGAGTTTCGACAGCTAATGCAGCATTGCGTCGATTCTCATCTAATTGAGCTAAGTATAATAAACGTTTTTCCTCTTCGGAAGTGGCTGGTAATGATTGCACAACAATTTGTAATGACGGGATTTCACATCCAATGGGCAATACTACCTCTAAACCGTAAACCAGTTGAAAGGGAGTAAAACCTGTTGATGTTTTGACTGAGGTTCGGTATGCCCAAAGTGCTAAAAATAACATGTTGTGCCAATTCGACCGATGAATCCTATTGATTCGTCAGATCATGGTGACTAGAACTTTGTTGACTACTTCAACCAGACAATTTGCTTGTGGGTAATAAGGAGTGGAACTATCGTGACGCAGGCCAAGCTGATTTGTAAATTCGGTCATCATGATGTTTCAAAAATGACTCCCATGGTCAGTGATAATCACTTGGGGGACACCAAACCTAGCAATTATATGATTGAAAACAAAAATCATAGCAGTTTTGTCATCTTCCGAAAATGTAGGCATCGCCTCGGCCCACTTGGTAAAATAATCTACCGCAAGGATGATATACGCATGCCCCCCGGACGAGTGAAGGTTACATGTAATAAAATCGATACCCCATTTTGCGAATGGACCAATGGCAATGATAGGGTGGAGAGGAGCAGGAGGAACACGCATCTTACGATAAAAAATTTGGCAGTTGTGGCATTTCTAGACGGCAGTAATACAATCTTTGGACAAGGATGACCAGAAATAGCCAATGCGCAAATTTTTTTGGGCTGTGGCATACCCAGACATATGACCGCCACGCTCCAGAGTGGCAGTCATTAAGAACCCTCTCAACCTCATCATGAGTAAGGCAATGACAGAAGACGGAATCCACCCCACGACGATAAAGTGTCCAATAATAGTGTAAGGTTGGGATTGGAATCGTATTTTCCGGCGTTGAGATTGTGAATTATTGGGTTGAAAAGATTGGGTTTGGAGATAGACAATGATACCTCTGTAACATGGATCAACGGTGCTGATAAGGAACAAGGATTCATCCGTAATGGATTCTTCCGTCACATGTTCGGTATCGGCATGAGGGAAGTCACACATTAGTTCTGCAAAAACCAAAGACTTCTTTGACTTTGCCTTCTCAAATTCCAAGTCAAATTCTTGCACGATAACAATCCATTTGGAATACTTGCCCCCCATCAATTGTTTAGTCAAAATGTATTGCATAGGGTTTCAGTCAGAAATGACAGTGGTTTTGCGTAACAAAATGTAGTGACGAAAATGTTGAACAGCTTGGATTGCAGCTAAGGCTAGTTTCTCCACATGTGAATATTTTAACTCAGTTGGAGTTAGAGTCCGACTAAGATAATATATCACATGTTCACTTTCAAATTCATCCTGTTGAACTAAAACCATCCCAATAGTGGAATGGGAAGCAACGAAGTATAAGAAGTAATCCTGGTTGTAGTTGGGAGGATGCGATAATGGCTCATGGGTCAACAGATGTTTTAGAGCATCAAAATATTGGTCAACGATCTCATCCCAAAAGAATGGGGTGTTTTGTTTCAACAACCAGGTGAAACCTTTTGTAATCTCGGCGTAGTTAGGAATGAAACGACGTAATAATTTGCTTTCCCTTGCAATCTCTGGAGTAGGCGAAGAGTTGAAGGAGGTGGTAACTTGACAATGGCTTCGACCTTCGAAGTATCGACGTGAATACCGTCTTTCGAGACAACAAATCCCAGTAATCGACCCGTTTCGATACAGAAAACACACTTGTGCGGATTGAGCCTAATCTGATAATGCCTACATCTCATGAAAATGGCTCATAAGTTAGTGAGATGATCGGCTCTTCATAATGAATGAGCTACTAAATCATCAAGATAGGGTTGCAAAATGTGCTTGATGTCATGAATGCATAAGACATGGCCCTTTGAAAAGTTGCCCCGACGTTCTTCAGTCCAAAAGGTAACTTGCAATAAGAAAATGTTCCGCATGGACAAATGAATTCCATTTTTGGTTGATCTGTAGGTAGAACGTTAATTTCATTATAACCAGAAAAACCATCCATAAAGGAGAAAATTTAACTACTGGCACAATCATCGATAATTTGATCGATATAGGGTGTGGGATAATTGTCCTTGGGACAAGCACGATTAATATCCCTATAGTTGATGCATATTATTATTATCCCTTGTTTTTTATTAACTGGAACAATATTCGATACCCAATCCGTTAAAGGTATTGGATAAATGAAACCTGATTTAAGTAATTTCTCAACTGCGGTTTTGATGGTAGCAACTTTTCATGGGTGTATTTGACACAACCGTTGCCGGACAGGTTTAGCATCCAGGTAGGTTTTGATTTCATGAACAGCGATTGAAGGATCAATTCCTAGCATTTCCTCATAGGACTAGGAAAACACGTCGTGGAATTATTGAAATAGGGCTTTATATGTGTTGACTTCAGTGTCTATACAAGAAGCACCTATGTGAATGTTTTCAACAATCCTAGGTTTGACTGAAATGTTGATAGGAACCGTGCGAGAAATATTGGCTAAATTTTGTTAAGAATTAGGATGTTTCAATGGATTCTATGGTTCTTGGACATATTCAATCGTAAAAATGGATGAAAAATCATTTTCAAAATGATCAATCTTGGGTAAAAATGAAGACCTGTGATGAAGATCTTCCCATGGTAATGCATCAACAGACAACAGTTCCCGAATTTGTTCATCAGTGTGAACGGTTTCTGAAAAGGTTGTTGACTCTGAGGTTGAGATTGAAAGTGACTTCCCATTGATCTCATTCACTAGATCGGGGTTGGTTGAATTTGAGTCGGAAAACGATTGTACTGCCTGATAAGCAACTTCGAAGGGACTCAAAGGCATAGCATCGCCAAGAGAGCCCACCTCGGATTCGAATGGAATGACCCAAGGATCGTCAAGAAGAATGGGTTATGAAGAAATCATATGAATGGTTGCGAAAGGAGATTGTACGCTGGGAGGAGGAAAGGAAAAAATTCTGAGTAAACCTGAATCTTTAACTAATCCTACTCCAACATCCTTATAAGGGATAGTGGTTTTTCCAACATGTGAATACTCTCAGCAAAGGATGGGTCGGATGAGAAATAAGTTAACTGATCTATTGTTACAATCTTTCCGTTATGTGGGAACTTAATAATCCGAAAGACTAATGAAACAACAACAGTCATGGTGTAAGACCAGCTACGACCCAAAAGAAGGTTGTAATCTAGAGGGGCGTCAACCACCTCCACATCTAGATTAACGGTTTTTCCTTCAACCCCTATAGGCAAGTCCTGTAGAATGCCATAAGGATGAAACCCTCGGCCATCAAAGGCCTTTAGTATTGTCAGGGATTGATTAAGTGTAGGAGAACCAAGGGTTTTCCAACACTGTATCGACATAATACACGTGGAAGCTCCCTCATCAATCACAGTCCTAAAACAAGGTCTGTTTTTTACTAACACTGGAATCTGGAAAGCCATTTGATGAGGAAGACGAGGTGTACTATTTTCTAAATTGAAGACTATGAGGTTTGAGTCCTGAAGATCAATAGCTCTTATAGCCGATAGTAGCATTTTACGCTGTGCTGGACATGATTGCAGCACTTCCAAAGCCGACATTGCTGAAGGTGAAACAACTAAATATTCAACAATGTTATAGTTCTGAGCAGATCTCGCATGTGGATCGAATGCTGACTTTCGAAGTATACCCTTAGCAGGCGGTTTGATTACTAAGTTGGGATTGGGTTTCTCGATCTGTAGTGGATTGGAACCAGATGGAACTGAGGTTGATGGATTGGAATTAGAAGATTCGACTTCCTTTCCACCAAAAGGACTTTTACTCCCGTAATCTTGTGATCGTGTCGCAATCCTTACATGTGACATCATCATTATGGGCTATTCCGAGGCATTAGAGGAAGAGCCTATCATTTTACTGTCTTGATTTGGAAAAGGATCCTTCAAAACAGTGGGTGTTTGCGAACCTTTAACGATTTTCGCAAACAGTGGGTGTTTGCGAACCTTTAACGATTTTCGCAAACTCGGCATGATGCAAACAATCCCTTGTAAAGTGCTCCTCGTCGTAGATGAGACAAGGATATCGAGGTTTTCGTTTCTCGTCAGTAGATTTAGGTTTCTCGGATTTCTCCTTTGAGTTCTGCTTGTTCTTCTTCTTACCTTTCTTCTTGCCATTAGTTTTTGATTTGGTCGTGGATGATTCTATGACATGAACATCGGCAGAAATTTCAGGTGAAGACTCTCCCTTAGGGGAATCTGGTAAAGTTATTATGGGAGAAGAATTCTTGGATGATTTCTTCTTACTTTTGGTATTAACAGTACTAATCATACCGTCAGTAGCATGAGACCCTGAGGGAGGTGCAGCTATTTGATTTTGTTTCGGAAGGTCGGGGATTTTCTCATGCAATGTACCTGACTGAGTATAAACTAAGTCAAGGCACTAAGCTTGAACAATTACTTGCTCTTCTGTAACTACCCCTGCCTTAACGACATCTTTAGTTATTTTGGGTAGTAATGATTTCACAAACCATTCTGCCAAAATTTGGTCCGGGATAAAAACTTTCACTAAACGATGTTGACGTCGCCATTCATGAATATGATCTGAAATATAAGTGGACATCGACTGCTTTAACGAAGTTAATAATTCCGTGCCATTTTCATATCGGACTGGCAGTTGAAAATGAGTAAGGAAGGAAGTGGCTAACTGACTAAAATTATAAAAAGAGCCTCGTGGCAACTCAATGTACCACTTGGCTGCAAGTCCAATCAAAGTGCGTTGAAAAAGATGAAGACGAATGGAATCATCTATAATGGAATTCGATGCACACCAAAGATGGTAAGTCATCACATGATTAGACGGATCTTCTCCTAGCTTCCCCTCAAACTTTGGTATATCAGTGGGCAACGTATTCAGCATTGGTGGCCAAAATGGAAGGTAATTGATTGGATCGTTTGAAGGCGCAACAATTCAGGCAAATCCGAAGTTGCTATAAATGGTAACTGATGGTTTGGATCCCGAAAACTTGGGGTCATAAGACCAGCCCCAAGAGGAGGATATCCAGGATAGCTTGGTATCGGATTCGCATTTGGGATATTATATTCTCCTGGAAAACCAGGATTAACCAGACCATACTGGGGCTTTTGAGGTTGTTGATATTGTCAGGCCAGGGTAACTCCAGAATAAATGAGCGAGAGAAACTGATTGTATTATTCATTAGGTAACCTACATTTATATACATAAACAAAACGGATCAGTTCATCTTCTGGATGACTGTCCAGTTCACCCATCCGTTTCGGATTAGGTGTCAACATTCCCCCCCTTAATCTGAAGGGATGTTGGTGAGTCCAAGCATCGTTCTGAATCTTTCAAGCTTTTCTCTTCCAAGCGCTTTGGTGAAGATGTCTGCAATTTGCTCATTTGAGGAACAATGGCGGAGATGGATTGTTTTGGCCTCAACATGATGTCGGATCAAATGATATTTAGTATTGATATGCTTTTTACGATCATGGAACTTTGGGTTCTTGGCCAACTTTATTGCAGAGGTGTTGTCAATCATGAGTGGAGTTGATTGTACTTGTTTCACCTGCAAATCTTCAAGAATTTTTCTGAGCCACACAATTTCTTGTGTTGCTTCAGCTGCTGCCACGTATTCTGCTTCTGTTGTGGAATCTGTTGGAACTGATTGTTTGTGTGATCTCCAAGAGACAGCTCCTGATCCAAGACTCATAGCATATCCTGAAGTAGATACTCCAGTTTCTTTGTCTCCATCGAAGTCTGAATCAGAGTATCCAATCAAGCTGAAGTCGTCTACCTGTGTATACTTGATTCCAAGGTCTTGAATTCCCTTCAAGTACCTTAGAACTCTTTTTGCAGCAGACCAATGTCCCTCACAAGGCTTTTGCATAAACCTGGAGAGGATTCCAACAGCAAATGAAATGTCTTCTCTGGTAGTAGTGAGGTAGATGAGACTTCCTACAAGCTGTCTATACTTTGTTGCATCCTCAAATTCCTTTCCTTCAATAGATGTGAGCTTTAAGTTTTGATCCATTGGAGTAGAAAGAGGATTGCTCTCTGTCATGCCAAATCTGTTTAACAAATCTCCAATATATTTCTTTTGAGAAAGAAATATGGATTTTGGATGTTGGGTTACTTCAATGCCAAGATAGTAATGAACATAGCCCAAATCAGTCATTTCAAAGCTTTTTCCTAATTCTTTCTTTATGGATGCAATATAACTTTCATTTTTCCCTATCATTAAAAGATCATCTACATATACCACAAGAGATATACAACTGTTTTGCCAACTTCTTGACAAATAAAGTTGCATCATCAAGATCAAAATGATTGAAGTTTAGTTTCAGAAGATGCTCAGTTAGCTTTTCATACCAGGCTCGTGGTGCTTGTTTGAGGCCATACAAGGACTTCACAAGTTTGCATACTTTATGTTCATGTCCTTTCCCAGCAAATCCTTCAGGCTGGGACATAAAAACATTTTCTTTTAGATCTCCATTCAAGAAGGCAGTTTTTACATCCATTTGATGGACTTTCCAACCGTTCTGAGCTGCCAGTGCAAAGAGTGTCCGGATGGTGGCCCATTTTGCTGTGGGAGCAAAAGTTCCCTCATAATCGACCCCTTCCTTCTGTGCAAAACCTTTTGCCACAAGCCTAGCTTTGTGCTTGTCAAGTGAGCCATCAGCTTTGTACTTGTTCTTGTAGAACCACTTGCAGCCAATTGGTTTGGTTCCAAATGGAGGATCAACCAGCTTCCAAGTGTCGTTCTTTATGAGGGCATCATACTCCTTTTGCATTGCTTCTTTCCATTCATCATGAGAAGCAGCTTCTTTAAAGGAGGTTGGTTCAAAATCTGTAGACAAGTTCAATTCACAATCATAAGAAACATCCATATCAACAGGTGAATTAGAGTCATCTACATCACCTCCATTTTGTCGATTTTGCATTCTGGTTCCTGATTTCCAATTTCATCAGGATGACACTTTCAAGTGTTTTTTGTCAGCCACTTTGGGGGACCTTTCTGAGATGGTCAGGGCTTGCTCTGTTGATGAGTGGGAGGTGAATCAAGATTTGAGTCTCCCAATTCTATCAATTACATTCACTTAAAGGCATCATCGTTGTTGGAAGTTTCAGACGGGGGAGAATCTTCTTCAGAAGACGATTCCAATTGTTGATCTAGTATAGGAATCCCCCCCTTCAAGATGTGGGAATCTGATTTTCAAATTTCTTGAAATTGATTTTCATTTTTGCGAATTCTATCCAAGCGATCAAGTTGCGCTCAACAACTTGCTCAGATTTTTGGAGATGATTCAAGAAAATTAACATCTCTAGGATTATAACAAACTTTTTATTTTCTTCAATCATTAGAGGCGGTATGCTTTTGGAGTATTTGAATACCCCCAAGAAATTGCACTGAACGACTTCTAGCACCAAGTGTTTCTATGACCTTTGGTATCAAAGCATAACAGGTGGAACCAATAAATCCTGAGATGTTTGACCGAAGGAAACATGTCCATTACCATAATTCATAAGGAGTCTTGTTTCTTATAGCACTAGATGTACATCTATTCTTTATATATGCAGCACATAGAACAACATCAGCCCAAAACATTATCTTTACATTTTTGAAAAAAAAGCATGGATCGTACCATATTCAAAATTGTTCTATTCATTCTTTCAGCTACACCATTCTGTTGGGGATTATAAGGCACAGTTGTTTGATGTTTAATCCCATGTTGGCGAAGATATTGTTCAAATTCATTTTATGTATATTCTTTTCCATTATCAGTGCGAATAGACCCAATATGAGATTGTGCATCATTTTCAATCCATTTATGAAAATTCTTGAATGTTAGGAAAGCATCAGATTTGTTCTTCAATAAATAAACCCAACACATTCTGGTGTAGTAATCAATAAATGTCATGATATATTTATTTCCATTTGCAGAAGGAACAGGCATTGGACCACATAAATCTGAATGAATAAGTTCAAGCTTCCTATGTGCTCTTGAATGTGAGTCATGAAATGACTGTTTACTGTGCTTTCCTAGAATGCAAGCATCACATTGCTTAAATTTTCTAGGAATTGTAGGCAAACCAGCCACACCATTTTTCTTCAATAAACGGAGACTGTCATAGTTTAAATGTCCAAATCTAGCATGCCATAATAAACTTGATGGAAGTGTACCTTCTTCATGATGAGTAATATATGAGAAATGTTGTTTATGAGCAGATATTCCTTGCAGTTTGAGAAGTCTTTCTTCTTCTATTCCCCTCATGACAAGTGAGTGATCAGATGATTTTCTCACCTCAAGCTTGCCATCAAACATATGAATGGAGTGACCTTGCTGGCAGATGTGGACCAAGGACAACAAGTTTCTCTTGAGCTGTGGGAGATATAAAAAATGATCAAGAAGAAAGTCTTGGAGACCAGGCAGTTTAAGCCTGATTGTGCCAAGCTCTGATGGCTTGATTTTTGACTGATCTGCAAAGTAAACTACTCCATCAACATTGTCAGTGAAATCTTCAAAAAAGTCTTTTCTATGAGTCATATGACAGGTTTCTCCTGAATCAAGCAACCAGTCATTTTTCCAGGAAGCAAGTGAAGTGTTAAACAAATCTTCATTTACT
>APFE030933882.1:17683-29618 GCA_000404065.3 Pinus taeda
ATGCATCTAGATACCTTGTGAGAAAAAAATCGATGTATGCATTGCAATTGGTATCATGTCAATTATTCAATTTTTAATTCCTAATATTGTGTTAATGGCCTTCCAATGCACGCTCAATCTTGAATTAAAATTTTGACGTGGAAAATCCCAATTTTACAGTTTTGGCACTCAGAGGCACAATATTGGGACAATGTGTATCCATCTTGGTGGACAATGGGGCAAACAAATTTTTTATTGATGCACAGTTGGTGGAGTGTAGAGGCATTAATATATTGATATATATCCTGAACAACATGGGCAAGAGAGGATTCCCATGCTTCACCTCAGTTATCTTCTTGATTGTTGGTTCGATTTGTTGAGGATATGGTTGATGGTTTGATATTGAAGTCAAAATCCTTCCTTGACCCTTTAGCCAAAGCGATGTCTCCTAAAGTATCTCCAATAATATCCTATGAAGAGTTATAACATTTAGCCTGGAATTATGGCCCACCATGATCATCTAATAATTAATTGAAATAGCACTAAACCCCAATTTAGGGATTGGGTGAATCATATGGTGGGACTATGCTAGTGGGAAACCTAAATAAATGACTTGAAAACCCCTTGATTTTCTACCTTGATGTCATTCATCTCCCAAATTTCTTGTTGGAGACACATGTCTTAGAAAACATGACAAGGAAGATGACAGGGAGTTGACAAGCACATTATGTTGTCCTAGAACATCATAAATTGCATCCACATGGAAGAACATGGAATGGGAATTAAAGTCATAAAGTATACTAGAGTGTTAGACAAATAGGGTGCATCAAAATATTTTTGGAGTGTCCCAAAGGGCAATATACAATTCTTATCTCCTCTAAAATACAATATACATTTATTGTGGTGATATTAACCACAAGATTCTTAGAACTAGTGGTATAGTGTTTGCTCATAAATGAATATGTGGAAAAGAAATCTAAAGCTTTCAACTCGCTAGCATAAAATAGTTCTTGGGGCCGAATCAAAATTTCAAGGGACATGTCAAGGATCTCCGGTAAAATGGGATTAGTAGCCAAAGGATACCTTTCAAATAATTTAAGGAGAGTAGGGAATATTTAGAGGAGGCCAACGCAAGAAACCATAAGCAAGAGAATGGGGAAAGTATCTAACAAATAAGGTTAGAGTAGGCATCAAATTCCCCATCCTTGAATGAAATGGTGGTTTACACAGGGCTCATGAGAGAATATGGGATGGAGGGTAGATTGGCATGTTCAGAAAATGAGAGAAGGGTTTTATCTACTAAAGGAATATGGGATGGAGGTTATGTCTAAGTTCAGGGAGGCCTTTAGCTTTTTTGACAAGGACGGAGGTGGATGTATCACAACAAAGGAGCTTGGGACAATAATGCATTATTTGGGTCGAACCACAAGAGTAGTTCTAATCTACCTGTAAATGGAACATATTAAATACACCATTCCAAATTGATTTTACTCTGGAGAATCAAATAAATAGATGATTCTAGTCATCCATCGCCTCGATATAAAGTAAACAACAACCAGGCCCACTCTATCCTTTACGACACAAATTGTCCCATGCCAAGATGAAGCCGGAAGGATACATTTACTGATATTCTTAGGCAAAGCGAAAACATGAAGCCAATATACAGAGATGCTCTAAAGGACTACTCAAACTAGAGTCAACTTGCCTCCTAGGGAGAGCCTCTTGTGTGTCCATGATAAAAGTATATAGTGGATTTTCTCTATAATTCAACTCCAATCCTTAATTCCATAACAATTAGGTTGGAGCATAAATCTAAGATATTTAAATTCTACATCCAATACAGTGGAGATAACACCAAAAATATGATAAATATCGAGTACCAATGCATCATTTGGGTAAGAATAAATCATATGAGATTTAATATTATTCATAAGGAGTCCAAAGACCAATCGAAAGAGGTCAATCTACCAAATAGTAACACATCATCGACAAAAATCAAAGGAGTAACTGTGACTTGTCTACCTACACACATGCAGCCAAAATTACATTTAATCCATCTACCTCCACACCTACAACCCAAAATTCGCCCTTGTGAATTTTCTGACTAATTCTTCGAAAATCCAATATTTTATTCTCAACGTCTTCTTCTCACAAAAGTTGTGATAGATATTTTGAAGTAGGCATATTGTCTACTAACGAATACTCTCTAATTTGCCTCCACCATCCTTGTAGAAATTATGGTGTAGAGTTGCAACTACTAATGAAGTTTTAATCAAAATCATAAGACACAAGCCTACTCTACTGCTCTCCAGAAGTTAATTCACAATTTAGAACCAAAATTTCATACATGCAATAAGAAATAACACACATGCACACAAGATTTTTCCTAAGGAAAAAAATATGCTAAAAACCCCAATGTCTGTTTACACTTATATGATCAATAGAAATGTATTGCAATTTATTTTCTCAACTAAGCACAACCTACAAGTGAATAACTTGTCTCTTTGCTCACTGAGAAGCTCTAACCTAGACTTAGTAAATTTCTACCTCTACTTGAGCCCATATTTCCTTGCGCAATTCCTTGAGAAATTAGGCCCCTATTATTTAGGAATATTTACAAAATGGATTGTGAAATTCCCAAGGTTGATCATCTGACTGTATGCAACACCTGTACACTCAAGGCTAGTCTACAGTTGATGTTACACTACCTTGGAATATCCACCACAGCTGGGGAACTCGAATTCTCCATGCATTAGCTATTTTGGGTTGATTGATTAGTTAACTAGATGATCACTGAGTTTGACTGAAGTCCCACTGCACAATTGGCCTTCCACTAGATCCTCAAGCAGTTGGAACTTGTTTAACTGAAAATAACTGACTTTGATTGCTACAAATTAACAATCATACATGCTTAGCTGAAATATAACTCCTCCAACTCAAATTTACTATGTAAAATAGGTGATACAAGCCATGTCACACAAGTTAACTGCATCCAAGCTGTCTATTGATGTGGAAATTCAATTTTTCTCAATTTAATCAAGGAAAAATAAAATTGAGAATTTCTTGCTACATTTTTTAAGACTCCCTCTATGCAAGAAAGGGATTATCAACCACCCCTATCCTGCACCTAAGGAATTTGAACTTCCCTCTTGACAAATATTTTGTCAAAATGTCAACATCTTACTCCTCTATCAGAATCGAGTGTAGCAACATCATCTGCCTCTAGACACAGTCTCGTAAATGGTGATATTGGATATCTATATGCTTGGATTGATCATGAAATATAAGATTCTCAGAGAGATTGATGCAACTCTGATTATCACAATTGGGTCCATCATCTAACCAAATAGTCCAACAAGTATCTTTCTCATCCATATCGCCTCACATGTTTCCTGACTTGCAGCCATCTATTATGCTTCTGTCTAGCTAAACACCACAGTTCTTTACTTCCTGCCATACCAAGAAACAACTACAAACCCAACACTAAAAATTACACTTGATGTACTCTTTCGTTCTAAAGGACTTCGTGCCCAACCTGCATCTTTGAAGCCACACAACTTCACTGCCTCTCCTCATCTATACCATAGCCCAAAATGGGTAGTGCTTGTGAGGTACCGTAAAACATGCTTAGTTGCCTTCCAAAATAGTTTGGTTGACCTAACCATAGCGTGTCTTAGCTCGTTGACTGCACATCACATATCTAGTCATGTGCTCACAAGATACATGAGTGGACCCACTAGTTGTTGATAAATGGTAGCATCCACTTCACCTGAAGTGGCATCCTCCTTCCTCTAATTGTTCGTTAGAGGTGTTTCCATGGATTTACAACTCTCCATGCAGAATCTTTGCAATATCTCATTTTCATACTTGCCTTGAGAGACAAATAATTACCCATCACCTTGTCATACTTCCAACCTGAGAAAGTAGTGCATGAGACCCATGTCCTTCATTTAAAATTCCCTTGCAAGGTCCTCCTTGCAAGTTATGATCAATTTCTCATCACTAGTTAAAATAAAATTATCAACATATAAGACAATAATAATAAATTTACCTTCTATCCATACGTGATGAGGTTTACATCTAGTTCACTTATGGTGAAGCCCAAACCGGTGAGATAACTATTGATCTCGGTGTACCCAGCACGAGGTGCTTGCTTGAGATCATACAGTGCTCACTTGAGTTTGCACACATGAGACTCTTGATCAAATATCTCAAAACCTTTTTGTTACTCTATGTACACCTCCTCCTTAATAACCCCATTAAGAAATGTTGTTTTTACTCCCATCTGGTGGATATTCCACCCCATCTGTGTAGCGAGACAAAGAATTGATCTAATGGATGAGTACCTTACTACAAGAGAAAATGTCTCCTCATAGTCAATTACCTCAACTTGAGAGTACCCCTTGGCCACAAATCTGGCCTTATACTTCCCTATTCTTCCGTTTGTTGCTTGCTTCACCTTGAAGATCCATCTCAAACCCACTATTGATTTATATGTTGTTCTTGGGATCTTTTCCCAACTACGATTCTTTGTAGTGGATTCATATTCCTCCACCATTTCATCAACCCATACAGGTTTCTCTATTTCTTCATCAAAATAGGATGGCTCAATCTCTATAAGCTCAGTCATAAGAGCCATGTCACCAGTGTACCTCTCAGGTGACCTCCTTTGCTTATCCAAATTTGAAGGATATCCCACATTCTCCCTCGCATCTTGCACAAGTCTATCAAGTTCCTTAGTTCTTTTTTTGCCTTCTCTGGAGGTTTTTCTTTAGTGAATGTCTCCACTCTCTGCTCCACAATTTGTGGTTGCTCTACAACTGCTTGAGGTTCCTCTTTTTGAGCTAAAATCTCATCTTTTGGTGGCATCTAAAGCTCCCTCTCAAGAGAGCACCACATAGATTTCTCCTCATCAAAATTTACATCCCTTCACATAACTATCATTATGAGTGATGGAAAGTACACATGTTAGTTGTGGGGAGTTTTTGTGTAAACCACAAATACCCCAAATTTTGTTATTGACTAAAGCTTCTTCCTTGATTCTTTGGAGACATGGCAGTAAACAAAGGCTCCAAAAATCTTGAAGTGCGAGACATTCGGCTTTCTTCCCAAGAAAGCCTCCTCCGATGTAATATCATGCCAACAATCCGATGACAACTTCATTTCTGCAAACAAACTCTTGTATTGCATGCCTCAACCCACAAATGCAAAGGTAGGCCTTGGTCATGCAACATCACCCTTGTTGCTCCCAAAATGTTATGGATATTTCTCTCAACCACCCCAGTCTAATGTGGGTTGTGGGGTGTTGTCAACTCTCATCGAACACCTTCTTTTACACATAAACTTTTAAATTCTTTCAACACATACTCACCTCCATTATTTCTCCAGAGAGCCTTCACCTTCTTGTTGGTTTCTTTCTCAAACAGTGCCTTGAATTCTATGAACTTGGAGAATGTCCCATCTTTCTTCCGCATGAAGAGATCCAACACTTATGTGAGAAGTCATTAATAAAAAAGACAAAATATTTGTGTAGGGCAGTGGAGGCTATAAAGAAAGGTCCACAGACATCAAAGTGGATCCTTTCTTGGACTGCATGTGCTTTGTTGTCCCGATCATGAAATTCAGATTTTATGTACTTCCCCAAGGTACATCCTTTGCATACATCCTACTACTCAAGTGCTCCTTTAGGGAGGCTAGTGGATATTTTTTTCATACTATTCAAGGTGCCATGATGCAATTGGCCAAGGCTTACGTGCTAAAGTTCACCTACACCGTGGCCCTGCACTTTCTCTTCCTTAGTTTTTAATGCAACACAATCTTCCACATCTAAATTATATAGATTCTTCACACAAACCTCAATCTTCTTCACCTGTCTCATGGCTATGTGTCTCGGGAATGTTTTTCCTTTGTTGAAGATCACGTCATAACCATGATCTTCCAAAATGGCAACAAAGATGAGATTTTTCTTTAGGCCTACGACAAACATGACATCCTTGAGCCTGAGAGGGGAGCCTGACTCCCTCTGAAAGTTGACTGTACCAATACTAGTCATGTTGTACCTTCCGTCGTCCCCTACCTTGATGTACATATGGAGATCTTTCTCCTTCAAGTCACTGAAAAGTCTCTACACCCTATCATGTGGAACAATGCACCTGAGTCCTAGTACCACACACTCCCCATCACTATGTTGGACATGCATGCGATAAGGGTAAAGTCAAGGTCGAACTATGAATCCAAGGCTTCACCCACTCCTCCTTCTAGGGTCTTCTCACTTGCCTCTTTCTGTGGGCACTTCATGGCATAATGCTCGTATTCATGACAATGGAAGGATTTAATTTTTGACAAATCTTTCTTCTTTCTCCCTTGGTTGGATTCTGGTTTGGTTTGAGATTTCTTCCCCTTTTCCCTTCTTTCCCTTTCCAACCAATGCAAATTTTTCTTCATCCTTGCCCTTGGATGAGGTCCCATCTTTAGTATTCTACCTTATTTCCTCTTGTACCAAATTATACCATAAGTGTTCCCAATTCGATAGTTTCTCCCTCCCGTTCACTTAATCTTGATAGGTATGCCAAATCTTAAGAAGGCCCGGAAGGGATATTCTTACCAAGCCATCCTTTGAAAGAGTAACACCGACTCCTGCAAGCTCATCATGAACTTGTGTGAACCTCCTCAGATATTGTAGGGTAAATTCATTCTTCTACATCCTGATATTTCAAAGTTTATCCTTGAGTACAAACTTTTTGTGGTCACTACTATTCTAGAACAGATTTGTGAGTGCCTACCACATTCCATAAGGATTTTCTTTCCCATGGATATTGCTGACAATGTGGTCTCGTACTCCCTCCAATATTATTATCCACACCTTGGCTACAACTTTCTTCGACTGAGCAAGGTTTTGGGCATCAGATTATTTTGGTTTTGTAACATCTCTCTTGATGTATTCTAGCAATCCATTTTCATCAAATACCTCCTCCATGTGATCCTTGCAGTTAATGAAATTAGAGTTGCCTTCCAAGGAATATTCTACCCTCAACCCGCTGAAGGTCATATTTTTATATCCTAAGAGATCTTACTACACTGAACTGCAAATTCGAACCTCCTAAGAAACAAATTCGAAATTCATGCTCTAATGTGAATCCTGCTATGATACAATGTAGAAATTATGGTGTAGATTTGCAATTCATCAAGAAGATTTTTCAAAATCATAAGACACATACCTACTCTACTACTCTACGAAAGTTAATTCACAATTTAGAACAAAACATTCAGACATGAAATAAGAAATAAAATACATGCACACAATATTTTTCGTGGGGAAAGCAATCTTCTAATAACTCCAATGCCTTCTTGCATCAATCTTATGAATATAGATGTATTACAATTGATTTACTCAACTGTGCACAACCCGTAAGTGAATAACCTATCCGTCTGCTCACTAAGAATCTCAAACCCAAACTTTGTCAATTTCTAGCTCTGCTTGAGCCCTTTTTTCCTTGTGCAATTCCTTGAGAAATTAGGCCCCTATTATTTAGGTTTTTTCCAAAATGGATTGCACAATTCCTAAGGTTGATCACGTGACTGCATGCAACACCTGTACGCTCAAGACTAGTCTAAAACTAATATTAAACTGCCTTGGAATCTCCACCATAGATGGGGAACTCAAATTGTTTGCATGCACTAGTAATTTTGGGATGATTGATCACTTAACTAGATGATCATTGCATTTGACTGAAGTCTCGCTGCACAACTAGCCTTCTGCTAGTTCCTCCAAGAGTTAGACCTAGTTTAACTGAAAACAACTTGAGATAACTGACTTTGACTGCTACAAATTAGAAATCACACATGCTTAACTGAACTCTAACTCCTCCAACTCGAATTGATTGAGTAAAATGGGTGACACAGACCATGTCATACAAGCTAATTGCATCCAAGTTGTCTGCTGATGTGGAAATTCAAATTTTCTCAATTTAATCAAGGCAAAATCAAATTGAGAATTTCTTGCCACATTTTTCAAAAATCCTTCAAGTGAATCTAATCCATGTTTCCAATATAGCACAACAATTTACTAATAACAACAACCAATGTATATAAGTAGCGTTCAAAATAAATAAAACAGTAAAAAAAAAAACATATTAAAACACAATCGATGGAGACGCCGAAAAGCACTCCAACTATGTTACCACCCATTAACATTCTTCGAAAGTGCCTCCATTTCTCCTCTCATGATGCACACATCTACTTTCAGCCTCCATCGCCCTAAATCCCATTAGTTTTATTCAACCTCGATCACTCTACTTCCCGAAGAAACCATCAATACCGTAAAGACGAACCCCTAATCCTTTACCTTTTTTACTAGTGCATCATATTGAAAATTTTAAGACAAAAGATTTATTTTGTCTTGAAAAAATGTCTTAAAATTCTCCTCCATGTAGTAGTCTAGAATGCAGCAACATACTTTAGGAAATTGGTTCACTAAATTATTGCCTAAGGTAAAAGAAGGTTTTAATATGTAAAAACCTATCCTACAAGGTGAATTTTGATCAACCTAGTAATACATGACTAGGTGATCATTTTTTGGGTGATAACAAAAAGTGTCCCAACATAAGAGTTTGAGGAGCACATCGTATGACAGAAATATGTTGTAGCTTCACTTTCACAAAACAACGAAGGGAACTCATAGGGAGAGAGAGAGATCACTCAAGTAATAGGAAGGAGTGAAGTTGAAGGGGGTGAAACCTACTTGTGAGATAAAAGTTTCCTTTATTGATGAGTACAAGATCTCAATAAGGCAGGGGAGATATACCCATACCTACGAGATGACCGAGTACAAATGATAATGGTTTGCCTAACAATCTAGGTCTAAGGTACATAGTACATGATACATGATATGCTGGCATCAATGGGGCAAAAAATGATACAATGAGATAATGATCCCCATATACATAATTTCCTGGAATACAGTGGCTAGGATTGATACAATTAAGTATGTTGATTTGAGGACATGAGACATAATTCCCCCACGTTGGTGTGGTGAATGGTGGCGGGGTGGGGGGGGAGAGATCACAACCAAAGAAGCCCTGATGAATAGGAGAGGTATTTAAATATCTCAATGGACCATTTTAAATAGAGGTTCATGTTGTGAGTTATGCAATCAGCAAAAACAAAGCGATTCAAATAAAAATAACTTATTCTGAGGCTAGATCATAATTTTCTGACATGTAGGTATGTGAGGGCTACCTGAAGGGACATCTCCTCATGAGGTCTAAAACATCTCACACACACCTTAGAAAATCTAGGAAAATCTGCTAGATGACTAAACCACCAAGTGTATGTTTCTTGATTGTGCGATAATGAGTTGAGTTTGAGCATCTGAGAAAAACCAAGTAAAAGGGAAATACTGATTCTCTTTGCTTGATTAGAGGCACAAAGAGAGGATGAAAGATGAAACCAAGGTACACCATCCTCTAAACTACTCTCCTGGAATAAATGTGTTGATGTTAACAAAAGCAGGCCCACCAGAGTTTAGGCAATTATGAATCCTCACTAAAGGCACAAGGATCATAGTATTATGGCTAATAATGACTAACATTGGGGATGATAATTGGAAGATATGGGGACTCGTGGAGTTATGATTTACCTTGTCAGAGCATAACATGCAAGGTTGACCTCGTAGTGATTGACACAATTCCATAAGGGATGGTCAATTACTCAGACGGAGGATTTTCAAAGGCACATGAGGATAGATGGAGGTTAAATATAAGTAAAATGGGATGAATGTAACATATAGATGGATAATATATTGTAACAGGACTCAATGGGACTTTGAACAGACTCCATAGACGTAAGGGTGACTCATCTCTAATGCTTTGAAGAAAGGTGACTATATGATGCTTCCACATGGGAAAGGCTCACACCGCACCATAATAGAATGAGTAAATAGTGATTACTTGTGACAGCGACTCATAATTCTAAAAGTTCAAAGGAAAAGTGGTATGAGAATACATATGACTCATATTAAGATATTTGATTTAATGCGCCAAAGAGAGACCTCACGGAAAAAATGGCTTTGTGGCGAAGTTTCAAATTACGAGAAACATGGAGACCCATTGTAGAGATCGGTGAGAAATTCCAACAATCCTAACAATTTGTCAAACCGAGCTACCATTTACTCCTAATGGCCAAAAAATACTAGAGCTTTTCCTATAAAAGGGCTTCTTTCCCCCAATTCCAATTCATTTGTACATTGATTTGTTGGAGAATTTAGAGAAGAGTAAGAGGTACTAAATCTTGGTGAGCTCATAGCAGAGTCGTTGGATTTCGAATATATGACTTAGTAGGTGGCCTTACTTGTCTAGAAATGGCCTTAATGCCTCTTGGAAGGATGGTTTCTCATGAAGAATTAAGGAAAGAAGGTTGTCCATTTAATTTATGAAAAAGAGACATTATGTATGGAAAAGATACAAGTCAAAAGATGTTTATTTTTAGAATAGACAATATCCCCTATCTCTCTCTCATCCCAATCCCAAAATCAATACAGAATATTGTTTAACTTTAATGCCCCGAGCTACATCTTTAAGACATAGTTAGGATTCTTAAGAAAATTACCGAAAAGGTAACACAATTCTTGTTATTGTTAGACCTATGCATTAGGGATTTCTCTAACATCCACTTTAACAAGCATCTTTCCATCTGCTCAATATTCTCAATAAAAATAACATACTTTATGGTGTTGATGAGTAGTTTCTATTAAGTTTCTGCTTTTATGGATCTTGGGGAATTCCTAAACATAAACTTCTTAGACTAAATAAGAAGTGATCGATTTGTAATATACTTTTTTTTGTGGATATGGTTAAAGTGGACGGAATCTACCCATGGTATTTACCGTGGTAGTTTCCCATGGCATTGACCCATGGTATTTTCCTTCATTTTTCCAGTGAAAACAATAAAATAAAGTCTCTAGAGATTCAATGAAGCATATAAAAGGGGATAGGAGCCTAACAATGTAATCATCGAGAGTTATTTATCTATTTTTCTTTTTTTGAGAGCTTGTCAAGGAAAGTTCTAGTTGATCCCAAGGACGAAAACCCTATGGGAATAATTTCTCTGGTGGATCCATCGAGGATCTAAGATTGTGCTTCAACATCTTTAATTTCTCTGTTGATGGGAAGCCATACATGCCAAGGCACGAGCTTTAGTAGTGCTTCTGTGGGCATGTAATTTTGTTTATATTTATTTACATAAATAAGATGTTGCATTCTCAAATCTTTATTGTGTTCGGTGTTTTTACTGCAAGAATTTTATTAGAACACCTACAATGTACCAGAACTAATTAAAATTTTGATGATTGGGAAATTACAATGTTATCAGAGTTTTGCATCCCACCAGCCTGAGAGTTTTATTGGAAAATTCTAAATTATTTGTAGGGTCATTTGGAGGTTTCATGCAGGGAACTTTGGCGGAATTTATGCTCACCCTAGCCAATATTTCCATCTTCGATGGAATTTTGTATCATCCTAGTTGGTACTATTTTTCGGTTGATTGGAAGGAGAATTTTCTACATTATTTTGAGAGTTATTATTTCATTGCAAACAAAATAGAAAACATTACTTTGCCAAATTTTTAGATTGGACCTAGGTCTGTTTTACCATATTTATCCATTCAAGTTTACGGGGTCGAGATCGAGCCTCTATCAAATTTGAGGGTCTCTTTTCAATTGTATTGCAAGGCTGTGAGATTTGTTGTAGGAAGTACTACCATCTTGACTATAATTTGATTACAGGTCTATAGAAATCCAACGGAAGAGTTCATCTCCTTCTAGTGGGTCAAACACCAAGGGTTCAAAGGCTAAATTCTGAGCACAAGCATCATATCAGATTATATCCGTTTCATTTCAAGATCAATGGTATGAATATATTTTGTAATCTATATTGGAAAGAGGTGGATCATTTAAACCTAA
>APFE030933891.1:60437-78130 GCA_000404065.3 Pinus taeda
CACCCCATATTCTCCCCCCACCTCCTCCTCCTCATCCCCAGCCCAGCCCACCATTTTCTCCTCCGCCGCCGCCACCACCACCAAACAATACGGTAATCATCATAGTGATTTTCTTTGGCGGAGTGCTTTTTCTAATATTTCTATTATATCTTCTGTGTCGCTTTCTCAGACGCAGGAGAAGATCAAGACCTGAACAAGATACAGTGGTGACAGTGGAAGAGAGAATCGAACACATTCAATCGAACAGTGGGCGCGACCAAATTATAGCCATTTCTGCGGAGGAATCAGAAATTATCAGGACTGACGAAACTGCTCATGAACTGAAGGCGGCCACTCAGTCCTCCGCCGCCACTGAACACAAAATCTCTGCAATACGAAGCAAGGACGAGTCTGCAAGTGCATTCAAGGGGGAAGAAGGGGATCTTTTCGACATTCAGCCTTTCAAGTAACATTCGCCGATACTAATTACAATAGCACAACAAATAAAATCACAGAGTGTATGATGTATTTCTTTTTTTCAGTAGAAAAAAAGCTGTATATTATATTGAGAAAATATGTGGATGATGATCCTCATTGTACAAAAGAGTGTGTATAATGTCATATGATCATATGTGTAATCAGATTTCTAATCATAGTGGAAAAAATGCAGCATATCTGGCAACTATTGTTTTTGCGTATACATATACAAAAAAGGGATGATGTGCTCATTTGATGCCATATAATGAGTGCCACAGGGACATAAAGTAATCAATGTAGAAGGCTGTTGGCAGCTGTAGATCCCTGAATATGATATCGTTCCTCCATCTCCAGATGGTCCATAAGAATATCAGAATTATGAAACGCCTATTCCCATTATGTCTTCCCCACCATAAAATCGCTGCAGAGATGGAGTCCAATTCAGTTAGTGAAAAACCAAAAAATTGTTCCAGAAAATACCAGATTTGTAGGGAGGAAGTGCATTTGATGAAGATGTGAGTGTTCGTTTCCTCTTCTTGTCCACATAGTGAGCATCTGCTGGGACCATACCATGAACGCTTCTGAAGATTTTCCCAAGTGAGGTTTTTGTTATAAAAAACAAGCCATGCAAAATGTATAAATTTTGGAGGACAAGCTGCCTTCCAAAAAATATAAGGAAAAGACGGAAGGGAGTAAGGAAATCTGTCTTTCAGAAGGAAGGAATAGATGTCTCGGACAGTAACAGGACGTCTGAAGCCGCATACCGTCCATTGAAGCTGATCTGCTGAGTCGCGCCTGTGAATGCCACCATCTGTTAATGCATTTGATATAGTAGACCATATTTGCGCCATATTATGAGGGAGAGAGAGATCATTGCTGTTCATCCAAATCGGAGAGGCTCCCTGCCATCCCTTGATTAATTTATTCCAAGTGAATAATCCTCGGTGGTGGAAGTGGATAATGAGTTCATGTGGAATAATCATATCAGAATGATCACATGTGATCGGATCAAGTCCGATGAAGATATCAGCTCCAGAATGTATTCTCCATCGTAGGCGGGATAAGAAGAGCGGCTCGATTTTCTTTAAGCTGCGCCATATCGGGGATCCGACACCGATACCAATTGAGCCCTTTCTATACCAATAAACAATGCATTTACCTTTCAAATATTTCTGTCTGATGATGCAGCTCCAGGGTGACACGCCAAAGACCCCGCGCCATAATGTACGACATAACATAGCGCATCCAAATTGCCTGAAGGATTTTAAACCCCAGCCGCCTTGTATTTTGGGGATGGATAATTCAGAAATTTTGGATAGATGAATCTTATGGTGAATGGACTTTCCACCCCAAATGAAACAGGCAGTAAGTTTGTTTATGCGCCGAATGATAGATGATGGAATGTAATATAAATGTGCCCAGTATACCATGATGTATTTCATTTACGAATAAAGGCAAATATTACTACTTACTACTAATTTTTCGAAATCAAGCTCCACAAAATTGTATCTAAATTTCTGTAATGATCCGATGGGTACAATTTCGATTAGAATATGTATGGCTGTTCAACGTTAAATTACTCTGAATTGTCTGTATCTTGGATTCGGATTTATTCTGTTATTGTTTTTCAGAAGAACATAACAGAGAGAGAAAAAAAATAAATCGGATTTATTCTGTTATTGTTGTATTATCAAAGTTTTAAAATTTTTAATTACAATGGTTAAATTTCAAAATTTTGTAGTATAAATCTATTTAGACCATAAAAACTATTTAAACACTTCCAAATTTAAAGAAATTTTGAATATTTTTTATACTATAAATCCATTTGGATCATAAAAAAAAACTACTTAAGCACTTCCAACTTTAGTGTTTAAATTTCTAGATGCCTAAATAAACACTCTTATTAATTAATATAATATAAATAATATATTTATTATTATTAATTATGCCAAAGTAACTTTAATTTCCGTAGAACTTAAAACAATTAATTATAATTTTTAAAATATTACATAAAACTTTATTAAGATATTAATAGTTTTTATTAATTTTTAAATTATTTATTTAAAACATTTAAAATTTTTTTAATATTAAAGAAATTATGTTTTATATTGTTTTTTATTTAAAATTTTGTTATATTTTGTTTTTTTTATTTGGCCTTTATAATAAATCATACTTGTTGGTTTTTTATCTGGCTTTGATGATGAATCATATTTGTTAATTTAAAACGGTCAAAAATTCCTTCTGTAATTTCTACCAATTTTTATTACTTAATTTATTATGAATCACCAAAGCATACAAAAAAAAATCTTTTAAATTTAATTCTATTTATGAAAAACAAATTATATATTCAACCAAACAAATATTCCTTTTATTTAGGCTAATATGCTTTAATATTTGTATATATATTTTTATTAAAAATAAATTAAAAATAAAAAACCAAGGTCTCAAAAATAAATTAACTCAATCATTACATACTCTCAATTCACTCAAACTAGAGCTCATTGTACATATTAAAATATTTATGTTGCAAGGTCATTCACTACAGAAAACACACCGAAAAAATATATTCTCAACACCAAAAAAAAGAATATATGCTTAATATGGCTTAATAGAGATCTAATAAGACAGAGCATGTAAATATTCCAAGACAACACCATCCATATATTCTTAAGTGTACCATTCTCTTTGGGTCTATCAAAAGGCCGTTTTGTATATAGTTTAAGCTTCTATGTTTCTTTCGTTGCATATAGGTATGGAAGTGATCTTATTAAAAGTACAATAAACGAGCATAATGGTTATTAACATATAACTTATAAAAGTTACTTATATAATACTTAATGTCAAGATACTCATATAAATTTGAATATGATCGAACATCATTTTGGTAATTACTATAATTACGCCGTAAGGCGTTCCCTCTGAAATTAACTCTTCTCTCTGCCCACCTGTCATCTTTATAAGCCACACGATTGTATGTTAGACGATTGCAAAAGTTTCAATCGTTGGTTCAAAGTGGTTACAAATTCGTTCCCAAACGATTTGCGAGTTTATCGATGCTGCCATTTGGCATCGGGTCGTAACCAATGAATAGCTCCATCTCCGCAGTTGAACCAGGCTCCAGCGCTACATGCGTCCCACGAACCCCTTCATTCATTCCTTGAACTCTTTCGTTATGCATTTCACTGCGATTTCTTGGCCACGGCTGGGAGAACCCCCATGTAAACCTTCCCAAATCCCCTTGGCCTAAAACATTTTCGTCTCTGAATCCGCTGGTGGCGATGCGAAGTTCTTTGTGAATGAATCTATGGGGCCAAAAAACTCTTGCTCCCATTCTTCGATCTTTTCTCTGTATTTTTTTCTTTTGAGAAACACAGCGGCAAACTCCAGCGAGAAGACAACCAAAGCTGCCATTGTAATGCTTGCTATGAGCCCTACGCACGGACGCTTGGAATTCCTTTTAGCGAATGATGGTAAACTTGAGATATTGGCTTTGCTTACCTTTCCCACATTTGCAATAATATCTGCTTTTAGTATTTCACTAGATTTTGGTACAACCATTCTGTACATTTAGATAGGATTGTTTTGCATTGGGGATTCAAGCTAGGTTTGTGGATCATCCTATTTTTGTTACAAATCATGGTTGCCGCTGTTGGAAGGTTTATGGGTGCTCAGGGGACTTCGTTCTTGAGAAATGAAGAGAAGAAAAATTCGGTAGGCAGGAGGAATGTAGCAGTGATGGCCTTTGTTTCTTTCCCTGGGATGAGAGAGGAGCACGAGACTCTGAGATTGAGCCCTAGGGCTACTCAGAAAGATGTCAAGAGTGCTTTTGGTCGCCTTGCTTTGCAGGTATATGGAATTTCCCACTTGAATGTTATAAAATTTCCATATCTTAAAGCAAAAGACCCTGCTACAGTTCACAGATAGAAAGTAGACATGCAAGGCTCTAAAAATTAGAATGCTTAAAAGCAACAATCTCACTGATTCTAAGAATTTCCAATAAATATTTTGTTCTGGCTATGTATATGTTCATAGTAATTGTTAGGAAAAATCATGATCCATATTCGACAATAAATTTTTGGATAAATTCATAGTGTACTCCTATGTTGATTCGATCTGTTTACAGTATCATCCCGATGTTTGCAAAGGAGATAATTGTGGAGTTCAATTTCAGAAGATCAATTAGGCTCATTAGGTAACTTGCTCTGTCTCTAGATAGCTTTTGTTTATTTATTTTTTCAGTTTTAACGACATTGTTGCATGTTAGAGTGTATAACCCCTTTTTATCTCAGATGTGTTCATGTTATTGATTATGTTAGTTTTGTGATAAATGTGCAGACTGTAATGTCCAGTTTGGCACAAGCAAAGCAGCAAAATGGTTCTGAGGATTGACTAAGATGAGAAATGATCAAGTTCCTTTCTAAGCAAAAGTCTTACCACAGAATTTGGATACCCACCTAAAGGCTAAAACTTGCAGAGTAGGAGATAGTTTTTCAGTGATGTTCAAGGTATCAAGTACAAAAACTAAGGTACTTTTTGTTTGGTTGCATTTTGAATGCTAAAGATCTAGATAAAGTTCTGAAATCGAGTCATCTTTCAGTCCTTGTGAGTTGAAAAAGTCTTTTTATTTGATTACAAAATCATGTACACGGAAAAAATTATTTATTTCTCCTCTGTTATTTGTTTCCTGCTTCTGATGGTTTTTGAAAAAATCTCACTCCCATTGTTGTTAGAACAACCGATCATAGTCAGTATTTTCTGTTTGAGGAGACCAATTTGTTGGAAGATTATGGAAAGGGATGCAACATAAGGTGAATTACTAGTTTGTCACTGCCTTTATTCAGTGATATTTCCCAAGTTGAATCTTTAAATATGTGATAGTCCCTTGCTTTTAATCACTGAATCCAGTGTTTGAACTTGAGTGTGTTTCTGTTCATCTGACTTTAGATCATAATTACATCATGCTTAATATGTTGGAGATCAAGGGACACCATCGTACCTTATGAAGAGTTTAACTATTTGCAATCATTGATTTAGAAGCAGTCCGTTGATATTTTTTTTACAGGCTTCTGTTAGAAAGGAATCAAGATAAGATGAATTGAAAAGTAATTCAATCTAAAAATTGTAGGTTAGCATTTTAGGTCGTAGGCTGAATTAGCCCAGTTTTGAGGGTAATATCCAAGGGTAAATAGTATACTGTGTGGGAATATTTAAGAATGTATGTTACAACTAGAGTATTTAAAAAGTACTACTTGAATTGAAACTTCAACCCAATTTTTGCATTGTGAGCAGTTTAGCAAGCTGAAACACTAACAACTTGTTTCTGTTTAACAAAGTTGAACTGTTCTATGAAGCATACATGAATTGACATGCTTTATTAGTGTCTCTTTTTTCTTAGATTCCTATCATTTTTTTTGAATGGTCAATTATATGGTGCCATTTTTATATTAATTTGGGCATGATTCCTATCTTATATATGGCTTTGAATTAGAAATCTCTATGTCTGATGGAGGTGTTTTCTTGATTTGGGTAGGCGATGTGCTATCTGGAACATCATCAAATGGCGTGCATCATGCTGGTATGCTTGAAGAATGGTTTGGATTTCATTGGTGGAATGGACGTGTTCTGATCCTAGTTCTCACCATAGTCCTTATTTTAGCTCCGTTGGTGTCTTTCAAGAGAGTGGGTTAAGTCTGCTTTTCTCATCCTGATAAGCATTTTTTAGCATTGATTTTCAGATATATCATATTTCATTTGGGCCTTTTCATGGATTTAAATGTCTAGAAGCTGTTGTAATTATATGAGGGGATTCAACATATCTTGGGAATGTCACATACTGATGGCATCTGCTTAACGATTTGTCTGACTTTTCATGTTGCCCTGATTCCTATCTTATATATGGCTTTGAATTAGAAATCTCTATGTCTGATGGAGGTGTTTTCTTGATTTGGGCAGGCGATGTGCTATCTGGAAGATCATCAAATGGTGTGCATCATGCTGGTATGCTTGAAGAATGGTTTGGATTTCATTGGTGGAATGGACGTGTTCCGATCCTAGTTCTCACCATAGTCCTTATTTTAGCTCCGTTGGTGTCTTTCAAGAGAGTGGGTAAGTTTGCTTTTCTCATCCTGATAAGCATTTTTTAGCACTGACTTTTAGATATATCATATTTCATTTGGGCCTTTTCAGGGATTTAAATGTCTAGAAACTGTTGTAATTATATGAGGGGATTCAACATATCTTGGGAATGTCACATACTGATGGAATCTGCTTAACGATTTGTCTGACTTTTCATGTTGCCCTGTTAGAAATGGCATATGGCATATACATTCAAGGATGTGGATCATGGGTTCTTCCTTAGGAGTTGTGATGTTCAAATCTTGATGCCTATATTTATGTGTTCATTTCCATGAATTTGCAGATTCTTTGAAATTCACTTCTGCATTATCAGTTGCACTTGCTGTTGTATTTGTTGTGATTACGGCTGGTATTGCGATTGTAAAGTTGTTCAATGGCACCGTCAAAGCACCAAGATTGTTACCAGATATTGTGGATTTTACTTCGTTCTTGAAGATTTTCACTGTGGTACTAGTTATTGTGACTGCTTACATTTGTCATTATAATGGTATGGATTATTTTCCTCCATCTCTGGTCCTATAGTGTAGTATCTTAGAGTTCATTAGTTGAATTTTCATTTAAAATTATGTTATAATGAATTGTGATGTCTTTGCGCCATGCAGTTCATTCCATATACAATGAACTTGAGGACCCCTCAGAAATGCAGCCCATTGTTCGCACATCATTGGCATTGTACTCAATTGTATACATAAGTACAAGATTTTTTGGCTTTCTTCTATTTGGAGACCAGATCATGGATGATGTCCTGACCAATTTTGACACCAACTTGGGAGTTCTCTACAGTGTTGTGCTGAATGACATTGTTCGTGTGACCTATGTTGTACATCTGATGCTGGTCTTTCCTCTCATTTTTTTTGCCCTGAGACTTAATCTTGATGGGCTTGTCTTTCCAGCGAAAAAGCATCTTGTTTTGGATAATAAGAGGTTCATTTTGATCACTACTAGGTTAATTGGAATCGTTTTCCTAGGGGCATCATTCATACCAAGTATCTGGGATGCATTTCAATTCACAGTGGCCACAACAACAGTTTGTATTGGGTTCATCTTCCCAGCTTCCATTGCTCTCAGGTAGAAAAAAAATTGTTTTTCATTTTTGGTTTCGTCTTTCACCTTGCTTGTATGTAACTTCTAACCTCAATTATTTTTTAATTGCAGAGACACCCATGGAATCTCAACTAGGAAGGACATATTTATTGCATTGTTCATGATTTATTTGGCAGTAGTTTCAAGTTCAATTGCTATAGTGAGTGCCATTAATTCTTTGTTCAACAAAAAGGAGGAAAGCCCTCCACAATCTTGAGAATGATTTTTTATGAGGAGCAGGTGGTGCACATACATATAAAGATTATTTGGAATAGAACCGAGAAAAGAATGCTGATTTGGGAATTTGCTTGTAGAATTGTGAAGAGTGGATAAAATTTTGTAAAGCCTTGTATCATCCTGCCATGGTCGCTCGGCCTTCTAGTTAAAGATACTACTGTATTTGTAGTTGTAAACATTGAAAAGGAATATAGTTGATCTCGCATCAATGATTGAGCGATTCAACTAATCATCCATGAATAGTTGAGAGCCTGTCAAGCAGAAGATTGAAGGTCTAGTTTCTGTCAATAATACTCAACCTCACATAAGTTTGAGGTGCACCAAAATGCATCCCACTGGGTGTGATGATTCTGTTGCTCTTCAATAACTTCTCACAATCTTCATCCTCCTTTCCTTAACATTTTAGCCCTGCAAAAGCTGCATTGATACAGACGGCTAGAGTAAGAGTAATTAGTCCATTTTGCCAAGTATTTTCATTTCAACCATTTAAAGTAGAGACATCAACTCAGTTCCACCATTCATTGATGTCTCTACTTCAACAGACAGATAGACCCATTTGAAATATACATACCTTACATGACATGCATAATTACTAGTCAAAATCCAAGCCATTGAGTACACACATGCACACAAAAACAAGCATACACATACAGACCCAGAGAAACAGAGTACAAGGTTTGTCAACATTCAAGTTACAAGTGAGAAAGAAGAGGTAGCATAGTAATTATTTATTTCTCCTCTGTTATTTATTTCCTGCTTTTGATGGCTTTTGAAAAAATCTCACTCCCTTTGTTGTTAGAATAACTGATCATAATCAGTATTTTCTATTTAAGGAGACCAATTTGTTGGAAGATTATGGAAAGGGATGCAACATAAGGTGAATTACCAGTTTATCATTGCCTTTATTCAGTGATATTTCCCAAGTTGAATCTTGATAAATATGTGATAGTCCCTTGCTTTTAATCACCAAATCCAGTGTTTGAACTTGAGTGTGTTTCTGTTCATCTGACTTTAGATCATAATTGCATTGTGTTTAATATGTTGGAGATCGAGGGAGACCCTCGTACCTTGTGAAGAGTTTAACTATTTGCAATCATTGATTTAGAAGCAGTCAGTTGATATTTTTTTTATAGGCTTCTGTTAGAAAGGAATCAAGATAAGATGAATTGAAAAGTAATTCAATCTAAACATTGTAGGTTATGCATTTTAGGTCGCAGGCTGAATTAGCCCAGTTTTGAGGGTAATATCCAAGGATAAATAGTATATCGTGTGGGAATATTTAAGCATGTATGTTACAACTAGAGTATTTAAAAAGTATTGCTTGAATTGAAACTTCAACCCAATTTTTGCATTGTGAGCAGTTTAGCAAGCTGAAACACTAACAACCTGTTTCTGTTTAACAAAGCTGAAGTGTTCTATGAAGCATACATGACTTGACATGCTTTATTAGTGTCTCTTTTTTCTTAGATTCCTTTCATTTTTGTTTGAATGGTCAATTATCTGGTGCCATTTTTATATTACTTTGGACATGATTCCTATCTTATATATGGCTTTGAATTAGAAATCTCTATGTCTGATGGAGGTGTTTTCTTGATTTGGGTAGGCGATGTGCTATCTGGAACATCATCAAATGGAGTGCATCATGCTGGTATACTTGAAGAATGGTTTGGATTTCATTGGTGGACTGGATGTGTTTCGATCCTAGTTCTCACCATAGTCCTTATTTTAGCTCCGTTGGTGTCTTTCAAGAGAGTGGGTAAGTCTGCTTTACTCATCCTGATAAGCATTTTTTATCACTGATTTTCAGATATATCATATTTCATTTGGGCCTTTTCAGGGATTTAAATGTCTAGAAACTGTTGTAATTATATGAGGGGATTTAACATATCTTGGGAATGTCACATACTGATGGCATCTGCTTAACGATTTGTCTGACTTTTCATGTTGCCCTGTTAGAAATGGCATATGGCATATACATTCAAGGATGTGGATCATGGGTTATTCCTTAGGAGTTGTGACGTTCAAATCTTGATGCCTATATTTATGTGTTCATTTCCATGAATTTGCAGATTCTTTGAAATTCACTTCTACATTATCAGTTGCACTTGCTGTTGTATTTGTTGTGATTACGGCTGGTATTGTGATTGTAAAGTTGTTCAATGGCACCGTCAAAGCATCAAGATTGTTACTAGATATTGTGGATTTTACTTCGTTCTTGAAGCTTTTCACTGTGGTACCAGCTATTGTGACTGCTTACATCTGTCATTACAATGGTATGGATTATTTTCCTCCATCTTTGGTCGTGCAGTGTAGTATCTTAGAGTTCATTAGTTGAATTTGTATTTAAAATTATGTTATATTGAATTGTGATGTCTTTGTGCCATGCAGTTCATTCCATATACAATGAACTTGAGGACCCTTCAGAAATGCAGCCCATTGTTCGCACATCATTGGCATTGTGCTCAATTGTATACATAAGTACAAGCTTTTTTGGCTTTCTTCTATTTGGAGACCAGACGATGGATGATGTCCTGGCCAATTTTGACACCAACTTGGGAGTTCCCTACAGTGTTGTGCTGAATGACATTGTTCGTGTGACCTATGTTGTACATCTGATGCGGGTCTTTCCTCTCATTTTTTTTGCCCTGAGACTTAATCTTGATGGGCTTGTCTTTCCAGCGAAAAAGCATCTTGTTTTGGATAATAAGAGGTTCATTTTGATCACTATTGGGTTAATCAGAATCATTTTCCTAGGGGCATCATTCATACCAAGTATCTGGGATGCATTTCAATTAACAGGGGCCATAACAACAGTTTGTATTGGGTTCATCTTCCCAGCTTCCATTGCTCTCAGGTAGAAAAAAATTGTTTTTCATTTCTGGTTTCATCTTTCACCTTGCTTGTATGTAACTTCTAACCTTAATTATTTTTTAATTGTAGAGACATCCATGGAATCTCAACTAGGAAGGACATATTTATTGCATTGTTCATGATTTTTCTGGTAGTAGTTTCAAGTTCAATTGCTATAGTGAGTGACATTAATTCTTTGTTCAACAAAAAGGAGGAAGGCCCTCCACGATCTTGAGAATGATTTTTTATGAGGAGCAGGTGGTGCACATACATATAAAGATTATTTGGAATAGAACCGAGAAAGGAATGCTGATTTGGGAATTTGCTTGTAGAATTGTGAAGAGTGGATAAACTTTTGTAAAGCCTTGTATCATCTTGTCATGGTCACTCAGCCTTCTAGTTAAAGATACTACTGTATTTGTAGTTGTAAACATTGAAAAGGAATATAGTTGATCTCGCATCAATGATTGAGCGATTCAACTAATCATCCATGAATAGTTGAGTGCCTATCAAGTAGAAGATTGAAGGTCTGGTTTCTGTCAATAATACTCAACGTCACATAAGTTTGAGGTGCACCAAAATGCATCCCACTGCATGTGATGATTCCATTGCTCTTCAATAACTTCTCACAATCTTCATCCTCCTTTCCTTCACATTTTAGCCTTGCAAAAGCTGCATTGATACAGATGGCCAGAGTAAGAGTAATTAGTCCATTTTTCCAAGTATTTTCATTTCAACCATTTAAAGTAGAGGCATCAACTCAGTTCCACCATTCATTGATGTCTCTACTTCAACAGACAGATAAACCCATTTGAAATATACATACCTTACATGACATGCATAAGTACCAGTCAAACTCCAAGCCATTGAGTACACACCTGCAGACAAAAACAAGCATACACATACAGACCCAGAGAAACAGAGTACAAGGTCTGCCAACATTCAAGTTACAAGTGAGAAAGAAGAGGTAGCACAACAAATTGCATATAATTGTAAAACCAACAATATCCTAAATTACGAAGCCTGGGAAGAATGCTAGTAAATAGTAGATTTGGAATTACAGGTAAATACATCTCTGTCCCAGTTAGTCTTATACGTGATAAACATAAGAATTAGAGTCTACAGTACTATTCCTCCAATCATGCCACCCAAAAATACCTCTATACTCACTAGGGATGGGCACTGCCTGCGAGGTCGGCATCAATCCCATAGAATCACAATATAACCCAGACAATTCTACGTAGAGAGGAAGCAGTTTGGGGATGGGATTCTTCGAAACATGAACAAGAAGGCCTAAATCCCAGCAACTCGACTAGAATACATTTCTCTTTGCCTCCTAAAGTCGTAAATGAAGGTTTTCCAGCACCCTGTAATGACATAATTCTCTCACACACACAAAATCTAGTATCAGAATGCAGTTTAGGATATCAACTGGAACATTTTGGCAGTACGGAACATTCCCCAAAAAACTCTAATTTACTTGAATGAAAACAAGAGCACAAAAGCTAGTTTGCCCAAATGAGAATATACATAAATGGCTAACAATGGCTTGCAAGGTCAGTGAAAACATATGGAATGTCTACTAAGTGGTTCTAGTTAATGGGGCATTGATTTCAGTGTTCAATATATTTTTATTCTTTATCAAAGTGTTTTTTTGCTCTATTTGCTTTCGTCAATTTATGCCTTACGGCGTTTCCTTTGCAACAGCTGGTGCAAATGCTAGTTAATATTTTTTAGAAAAATTAATTAAGGAATTCGTATTTAGCAAAACACAGTTATTAAAAATTTATATTTTGTTAAAATTTTCAGGTAAGTAGGTTTAACTCCTATGTTATTAGCATATTTAGTTGATTTAGTTTGCAAAATACTTAAAAGAGTTATATTTCAACATTTTTTACATTAATAGTATAATAATAGGTGTATGAATAATTTATTTTTTTGTGTAATTTTTTGTCATTTTATTAAAACATTTTTCTTTTTTCCTTATTTTTTTTAAACTTCTTTGAAGTAGGTGAAGTGTTTACTGGCTCATTTAGACCAAGAGTATTTCATGGTGAGGATTCTTCTTGTTTTCAAGATTTAGTTTCATTGGCTTGATTTACCTAATTTTCTATTGCCTAAGAACTTGACTTACCATGGGATTTATGGCCTAAGTCCTGTGGGACTAGATCCACTTTCGACAAACTTTGAGAGAATTGATCTTGTTGTTTTTCTTAAGAAACTGGAGTCGGTGAAGGAGGAGCTAGAAGAGATTTATTCTTATATAACTAACTAATGAACCTTAGTGGAACCTACACACCAAGTAGACTTTTGTTCTTTTTATAATTCTTTAACCCATTTGGATAAAGTGTGGCTATATTGCATGTATTAAAACAAGCCCTGCACCCAAGGAGACAAACACATAATCTAATTTTTGAGTCCAAAAACAATATTTGCCAGTCAAACTAATTTTAGCTAGGAACCAAGATTGAGATACATTTCCACACATATTCTAGCATAATGAGTAACGCTTCTCCATTGAGTTTCACATGAGATAAAATGGAACTTTCCTAAAGCAGATCCAATGACCTAAAGAGAGGGCAAGCCCCATAGAATCAACAATAGATTTGGAAGTCGCACCCAAACAAGAATAGAGGACAAGACTTTTCTCAATGGATCGAACGAGGGAGACCAAGGTTTCAAGCACAAACTAATATTGCCCCAAAAACAAACGCCTAAATTAAAAATTAGATTAATGACTTCAACACCATAAAACTCAATAGAAAAAAATCCCTTTGCATAAGGATGGATAATAACTTCTTGTTTGATCACTGGCAACTAATTTTTCACTATCCAGGGTTGAATATCTACAAGATGTGGCCAAAAACCAATGAAACAACAAACCAAACCGCCATATTTGAGGAAATGTGCTTCCTCATCAACCTCCAATCCAATGGGAATGGAAATGGGGGTAGCTTCATGAACTAGAATAGAGGAAGAATGGGAAAAATACTATTGAAGCATGACATTCTTGAAAGAAACAACTCTAGAAGAGACAACGATTGGATTAGAAGCCAGAAAATAAGGGGACACATGAGACCATGTGCTAACATAACACAAGGCGACACTCCATGCAAAGGTGCAAGCCCACCATGGGTCGCAGAAGTGATCCAAGGGATTAGTAAAGTGATCAAAATTCAAAATGTTCAAAAGTGCTCGAAACCTATACCAGAGTGTAGATATCGGTGACCTGAATCCAACACAATTTGAATCGTTCAAAACCGATATCGTATGCTCCAAACAGGGAAAAATTTACAGTTTTGATAGGATGACTGTACATTTTTGGGCCAATGGCAGGGTGCCACTTGGCCACTCTAGATTGGTAAAAAAATTATGGAATCTGATTGGCTGGAATTTTTTATTATATAGTGGAAAACTGTGAATTTTTGTGGTCCAATGGCTAGAGGCCATGTGGGCTAATGGATGGTTGCCACGTGGCCTCCTCATGGCATGCTAAATTTTGTTAATGGCCAAAGGGGACTGCACTGGATTTGAACACACAACCTCTGACCAAGCAATAAGGCTATATACTACTACACTGTGACGTTATCACTTAAAAATACATGTTCTCACATTATATTTAGCATAGTGTGCAAATTCGTTGGTGGTTAGGTCAGGGCTAAGCCCCAACCATGGTCACCGTGCCCATAAGAACCAAGGGGCGGGACCAAGGGCCAGGGCTTAGCCCCAACCCCAAGTCACAGTCCAATGCAATAAGAACACAAGTGGAGCTGAGCGGAGGGGCCTAGCCCTAAGGTCCGGAGAGCGGGGGCCAACCCCAAGGCACATGTGCCCACACATGACCACACTCTTCCGGAATTTTGGCACGTACATAATTTTCAGCACCAAGCATGGTTCTATGTACTGATATGACCAAGTGAAATTTGGTTGGGGGCTGGCTGATGGGGGTGGACGGTTAGCCCCAGCCCTTAGGTAGGTGTCCCATACGACCCAAATTTTTAGAAAATGGGGGTTATTGAGCATTTAAGTGTTCAACAAAATGCACTGTCAAGAGTGATTGTAGGCTGAAATTGTGTTGGTTTTGGGTTTGGAGCCCTCAAGCCCGTTTTGGGTCAAATTGTAGGAAAATTAGCTGGGGAAATGGGAAAAAAATTGTGAGAAGCATAACTTTCTCATATTTTGGCCAAATGAAGTGCAGAAAGAGCCCAGTTGGGGGTTTTTGACAGTTCTCAGGCCATTGGAGGCACAATATTTACATTCTAAGCATTGTAAATCTATGTAAACACAAGTTTGAGCACTTAATGAAAGAGTCCCAACATTCGAAGTTGGACTAGGAGATGTAGCCTGTGAGAGGGGTGAACTACTTTATCATTTTTGTTGTAAGTGTTTCTAATATGGTCTATTCTCTCTGTTTATGTTGTTAACTAAGTTTTAAAACCATAATTTTATGTGTTTTGCAAAGTGATCCATTACCTACAATACATAAACAAATTTACTTGCAATTTTACCATCACATTCAAGTTTACATTACATATCATTTTGGTATCAAAGCTCAAGGTTGAAGGTTTGATTTTGTTTGGAAGTGTTTTTCTGACGCTTACAAGGTTGAAGCTTAAAAGAGGAGAAGGAGAACTTTTCCAAGATCTCAAATTGTTTCAAGGAGAAAAAACACACCTCAAACTTCAATAGTCATGGCACATGAAGAAGATCCTTAAGGGATGTCTGAAGATGAAAGAACTTTTAGAAAAGCTTTCTTTGAGATGTCTAAAATTGTAATGGTTCTTTATGAAGAGAGGAATTCAAGGTTGTATGGAGAGATCTCAAAGCCTCCAAAAGGAGATGGAAGAAAAGGAGACAAGCCTTCACAAAGGAAAGGAAGGAATGCTGACAAACCATCACCTTCACCTCCATCCTCACCCTCATCTTCATCCTCATCTTCTTATAATTCTTAAACCCTTTCACAAACACCTCCAAATTCTCCAAAGGGACATGGTAAAACTCCTTTGCTAAAACTTGATATAAAGTTTGAATTTCCTATGTACAATGGAGAGGTAAATCCTGAGAAATTAGATAATTGGGTTTTTTAGATTGAAGTGTATTGCAACATACAAAGAATCAAGGATTATGAGACCAAAATTCAGCTTGCTTCTCTTATATTGGAATGTGAAACACTTATTTGGTAGGAGGAAAAAACTCAAGAGGAAATGAAGAAATATGGTAAGGTTTTATCCTCTTGGAATGATTTTGTTGTTGCAATAAGAAGGAAATATAATCCATTAGCATACATGAAAAACTATATTATGGATTGGCAAAACTTAGGCAAGCTAAACGTCAAAATGTGAAAAGCTATACTCAAGAATTTAGAAAAAGATCTTTGATTTTGGGTATATATATTTATGCTCTCAAGATACTCTACTCAAATACATTAGAGGATTGCATAGTTATTTGAGACACACAATTATTATGTTTAACCCTACAAAACTAGATGAAGTTTGTGTACAGGAAACTCATCTAGAAGCAAGAGGGAGGAGTGTTCCTCAAGAGGGCAACAAAAATCAATTTCAGAGTGGAGACAAAGGAAAGGGGAAATTCAAAGAAAAAGGAAAAAAAAATGCTTCAGTCAAAAAGGAGGGAGAAAAAATCACATGTAAACATCGTTCAAAATAAGGTCATGATGAAGACCACTGTTGGAAACTTCATCCTGAAATGAGACCCAAAAAATTTACCAACAAAGGGAAATAAAATACTATTGTAACTACACAACATGATTTAGGATCTGATTCCGAGGATGAAACAAAGATCATAGCCATATGATTCAAAGGTAAAGACTCTATTACAAGTAATAGTTCTTCAAGTAGCCTTAATGAAACTCAACAATAAAAGAGAGAATAGAGCTTTTCCACATTAGATTCATTTGAAAACATACCAATATAGATACATTATTTGATAGTGGATCACAAGCAAACCTTATTTCAGAAGACATTGTTAAGAAATTGAATTTGGAAACCACTCAACTTCCTAAACCTTATCCTTTAGGTTAGATATGTGACAATGCAAAATTGCATGTGCCAAAAAGGTGTAAATTGAGATTTTCCATCAATGCAAAACTTATAGATGAGATAGAGCTTGATGTCATTCCACTTGACATTTGTAGTATTGTTTTGGGAAGCACATATCTATATGACAGGAGAGCCATCTTTCATCACCATGAGAAAAAATATCACTTGTTTAAAGATGGGGTTGAGTACATTGTTAGATCACATAGAAAGAAGTTGAATTTATCACTTGTGAATGATGGACAAATGAAGAGCATTGTTAATGCTAGTAAGAAATTTGTACTCTTGATGTAAACCAAAAGAAAATGTTGAAAATGAAGCCTTCCAAGGATGTGATGCAAAGTTAAAATCTGATTCATATGAGGTTGTTAACACCTATGATGAGATGTTTCAGGAACCCAAAGGATTGCCTCCTAAAAGAGGAATCCAACATGAGATCCAATTGCAGAAAGATTGTCCTCTTCCAAACATTAGCATGTATAGGATGTCAGTTATGGGGAATGCATAAATCAACAAACAAATCCAAGAGTTTCTTGATATAGGGGTCATCAAACCAAGCACATTGCCATGCGGGTCACCAATTGATCTAGGTGGATATTGGTGTTCACCCACCTATTCCACATAGATCTCCAGTCAGTTTCACACGTTTCCTTGTTTATTTCAGCATTTACTATTTTTAACAGTTTTTCAGGTCCTAAACTTCCAAAGTAGTTTTGACCCCTAAACGATATTTTTTTGAGGTCTGCAATAAGCCCATGGCCATAGGTAGGGGCTTGCCACAACTCATGTAGTACTCGAAGAGACCTTTCCAACAAGTATTGTACATGCAAAACAAAGATAATATGACCAAGTTATAACCTCGGGAAGTTGGTTGCG
>APFE030933910.1:9091-27970 GCA_000404065.3 Pinus taeda
GCAAGCCCTGTACGAGTAAAAGAAGATATTTTCCCTCTCAGATGACTCAATGCTTGAGATATTTTGTAATAGACTTCTATATATTCCCCCTCGCATTTGTTAGCAGGGGTTGGACTCTAGATGTAAGAAATCTCTTGATATCTATTCTGTAGCTCTTCTATTGTAAATCTTCAGACAACTAATACAAAGGATGATGGGATTTCCAAAGCGTTGTCTCTCTTGATGTCTTGCTGGTGTATACCTGAATATTGCAGGATTCGTGCATGTTTCATGACTCAATAAGTTTTCTTGTTACTCTCTGTTATATGTTTGTTATCTTTCATATATCACTCATGTCTTCCATGTATCAAATATCTAAATAGCAAGGAAAAAGAATAGTCTCAGGATTTAATCACACATTACCCTGAACTCAATCTAAGCTATTACAAATGTTTTCTTCAGTTATGGTAATGAAAGAGTAATTCTTAAATGCTACCTTTCACAATATATCATCACAGTAATCTATTGTTTCAGGAATTCAGGTAATGCTCCTAAGTAATAGATCCCTTTCTCACATCCCAGCTCAGTGAAGAATTCTTAAATGCTCTTTACTAGTTGATTCTCATTTCACCCTCACAATTTACAGTTTGTTTTATGAAATACATACAGACCCTGTAATTCCAGCTGCACTTAAGCCAGGATCTCAAGGAAACAACAGCTACAGACCCCATTGCCCAATGGATTAGTTTCATCTACAGTGAACACTTCAAAACTATCAGAAAACATCCCCCCAACCAAACACAAAAAACAAACAAACATTTACTTCATAACTAGCCTAAAACCTCCATTAAAACAGTGACAAACCTTACAGAGAGAGCCCTCTCTGATTACAGCTGGCCTGAAGCAGTAATCCAAAGATTGGTTAGTGGTTACCCCGGCCATATTCCCTTGGGAGTCATAGGGAACAACCTGGGTGTTAACATAACCCTCCCTCGGCCGGGGGGCATGGGTATATTAGTTTTTCTGTTGACTATTTTACGAAATGGGCTGAGGCAATGCCTACATTAAACAACAATGGTGAGACAACTACACTTTTTTTCTTCAATCATGTGGTTGCACAGTTTGGTGTGCCACAAGCCATAGTTATAGATCATGGTTCACATTTTTGCAATCACATGATGACTGAATTAACTGCCAAGTTAATACTTTCACATGATAGTTCTACTCCTTATTATCCATAGGCTAATGGACAAGTTGAAGCCATCAACAAAATCCTTAAGTGAATGCTTCAACGAATGATAGGAGTTCACAAACGAAACTGGAATTTGATCTTGTACTCAGCTTTGTGGGCTTACTGAACCTTGGTAAGAAATGCAACTAGATTCACACCTTTTCAATTGGTGTATGGTATGCAGGCATATTAGAATAATACTATTTTAGTTTAATGCTCATTCTTTTAGTTGTTGCTATTTTTATTCTTTTAGCAGTTTCTTAGATGAAACTGATTCTTTACATAGAAACTTGATGTTTCTATCTTTGTAAATATCTCTGTATTATTATTGAGTATTGTTGCTCAATCAATTAATGAATTCATTTGGAAATCCATATGCGTGTTTCGCACTGTTTTATGGTATCAGAGCCAGAAAAGGAGATTTATTGAGAAGTTTATTCTCTCTGCATTTTAATCTCTTGAGTTCTTTCTGTCATTCCTTTCCAAGGTCGAGCCCTCTGTAAGCCAGATAGCCTTCACTGATTCTTAGCTTCGGCTCTGCTCACTGTGATAAAAGCTTACATTCATCTATCTCGATACAGAAGTGGATCCTTCGAAGGAATTCTTCAGCTGGTTTAAATTTTTTTTCATGGCTGCAATCTGTGTAGCGCCACTTTCGTTTTGTTGGTATTGATGTTAGAATTGATTCAGCTTGCCATCAAAATTCTTTGTTGTGAGCTACAGTGAAAACCCCTTCGAAGCTGCGGATTAAGTCGTAGACGCACAATTCAAGATCGCTGAGATCGTGGCACTGTTTCTCTTGGTCTTCAAAATTTCTTTTTGGCACACAGTGGAGCTCTCGTTCTCGTAGCGCTCTTTCTCTTAGTCATCAAAGCGTATTTGGAACTGTTTTTATATAAGGCGGAGGAGACGTGCATTTACATGCACTTAAATTCACGAGGCCTGTCAAGATTCGCTGCCGCGATCGAATTGGAGATCTGAACTGGCTTTTCTTTGATCTGCAGGTCCACTGCAAGGATCTTTGTTTCTTCCTCCGCCAAGGGTTCACGACTGCAGAGGATATTTGTTTCTCCCTCCGCCAAGGGTTCACAAATGCAGACACGTTTGCAAGATCTGCTATAGATTTTGAGAATAGCTAAAACGACGATGGCAATAAAATAATTCTGTTACTTGTGACTGTTACCCGAATTACTTCATTGTTGTTGCTATATACGTATATGCTCTATTACAGTGAACTGTTACTCGTATTTTTTTTGGCGTGGTTCGAAACAATAACAGTAACAGTGGATCGATATTTGTGAACTGTTACCCGTGATTTTTTGGTGCCTCCACGTTACAGTAACAGCGGATCGATATTTGTGATATATACGTCGTGATATATGCCTCCAAGAACGTATATACCAAGATCATCCGTGTGACAGTATCATTAGGTACTGCGTATACTTTCATATAGTTTCTCTACGGCAAAGGTCAACGGAGCCGCCACAAAATCCATGGATATCAAGGTTAGTGCTATTACACAGTGGTTTAGTTATTGGCTGAGTCGTTCTCATTCACCCAGATCAGTTTCCAGCAGTAAGTAAGTAAGAGGTCAGTTTTTCAGAAATTTGGGTATTTAGGCCGAGCCTCGTTCCCAAATTTTTATGGTACATAGTAACATTTCTTTACAGTGTTGTGGAATTAAAAAAAAAAAAACGTACAGTTGGGCAAAAAAAAAAAAAAAACGTACAGTTGGGCAAAAAAAAAAAAGAACGTACAGTTGGGCAGCTAGCAAACAATGAGATATTAGTTTTGTGGCCATTATTCAGAAGTGGTAGCACATACTTAGAATTTTTTTAGTGATTATCCTAAGTAAAACTGTGCTTCTCAAGTTGGATCCTGTGTGGTAGAAGTAGCATTTGGTATTTCTTCCTCAAAGAACAATTTCGAGTTATTTTTTTATATATACCAACATCTATTAGATTCTGTTCAAATCAGTCAGATCTCATTATTACTTTCTTGGGAAACAAACAGATGGCTTCACTACCCAATCTAATGCTGGAAGGTAGTCAACGCTTTAATGGCACAAACTATAACATCTGGAAACAAAGAATGTTGACCATTTTTGAATATAGGCGTCTCGACCAACTCGTTCTTAACAAAGAGCTCCGTCCTGTTACAGCTGGCACCGATCAAGATAAGTTTGATGATCAAAATTGAGAGGCAGTTATGCTCCTCAAGCTATCTGTCGCTGATGATCAGTTACCACAGATTCCTTCTGGAAAGACAGCTGCTGAGATCTGGCAACAGTTGAAGGAACTACACGAGACATCCAACAAGAGCAGAGCTTTCTTTCTCAAAAATCAGTTGTTCTCCATCATGATGGACGAACATATGTCTTTACAGGAACATCTAAACAAGATTAAATACATTCGAGATCAGCTCGAAGCCATTGGTCGCACCATGGAGGAAGAAGATATGGTAGTCATCACTCTGAAAAGTCTACCACAATCTTATGAGCACTTCATCAAAACACTAAAAATTACTGCCACTAATGTTGATCTAAAGTTTCCGGAGTTATGCACCAAACTCATGCAACAGGATCGATGGAAACAACAGTTTGGTAGTGGTGCAGCATCAACATCCTTAGAAAATTCTTTTGCTGCCAAATATCAGTCATCTCAGTCCTTTCAGCAGAAAGGTTCTTCTCAGTCTTTTGATCCTGCTAGGAAGAAAAATGTGTCGTGTAATTACTGTCACAATTTCGGCCACATGAAGAAAGATTGCCGACAGAGAATTGCTTCTGAACAGAAGAAACAGGGAGGGCTTCATCAGACAGCAAATGTTGCAGAACATTCCGAGCAGACAAATTCTGCCTTTTACGCTTTTATGGCTAAAAGGTCTTCAGATCATATTCCATCATCTGCCTGGTACATTGACTCTGGTGCATCACGCCATTTCTCTCATAGGTGTGACTGATTTATTGACTTCTCACCTTTCAGTGATTATGTGGTATTTGGCGGAGGTGAAAAATACACAGTAGATAGCAGAGGTACAGTTCAAATCCAGTCTGGTGGACGCACACTCATCTTCCTGAATGTGTACTATGTTCCTGGGATGGAAATTAATCTGCTGTCTGTCAGTCAGATTATGAGGAACTATCCTCAACTTGATGTAGTATTCAGTGTGCAAAAATTCTCTATTATCGACAGGGAGACTAGTCTTACAGTTGTTGTTGGCCTAGAAGATCATGGTTTATACAAGCTTCTTGACATTGGTGATTTTCCAGAAGTGGCTCTAGCAGCTCGTGTTTCTCCCATCAGCACTCTATGGCATCAGCGATATGGGCACCTCAACATGCAGTATCTCTCTCAGCTTTCTCGGAACAGACTTGTGTCAGGATTACCTGACATTCAGACTCAACAGTTGGGCGTATGCGGTGCTTGTCAATCTGGAAAACAACATCGGTCTTCATTCACGAATGGAGAATCTTGGCACACATCTAAGGTACTCTAGTTAATTCATTTTGATATTTGTGGTCCTATGAATACATCTTCTATCACTGCTTGCAAATATGTTTTGCTTATTGTTGATGATTTCAGTAGAAAGATGTGGGTATATTTCCTCAAATATAAATATGATGCATTTAGTATCTTTCAGAAGTTTAAAACCTTAGTGGAAAAAGAGTCTGGCTATAATATCATGACTCTTAGGACAGATAACAGGGGGGAATTTTGCTCTTCTGCTTTTTCCAACTTCTGTGATACTCATGGCATAAAACGCCAGTTCACTACTCCATACACTCCTCAGCAGAACAGTGTTGTTGAACGCCGCAACCGCACGGTTGTTGAAATGGCTCTCTCCATGTTACAACACAAGAATGTTCCAAACAAATTCTAGGCTGAAGCAGTCTTTACTGTTGTTTATCTTCTTAACCAATCACCTACTCAGGCTGTTAAAGGGAAGACTCCCAAAGAGGTTTGGTCTGGCCGTAAACCGAAGATCAGTCACCTCAAAGTTTTTGGCTCAATTTCATATGTTTGGATTCCAGCTGCTAAGCACTCTAAGTTGGATTCCAAAAGCCAGAAACTCATGATTATAGGGTACAGTGATCATCACAAGGCTTACAGACTAATAGATATAGCCACTGGTCGTCTTAGCTTCAGTCGGGATGTGGTATTTGATGAAGACAGAGGCTTCTTTCAGTCTTCTTCTTCTGAGCAGTGGTCTAAGGATCAGCCACACAGTGTTCTTCTTCTAGTAAGTCCACCTGATGGGAGGGATGATGCCGCATCAGTGTTTGATAATACACTACCTAAACTTCTTCCAAAAGATAACCCTTCTCTTGCTACTCCTATTGTTTCTTAACCTTCTCCATCTCCTCCTGATATTGGTTCCTCTACTTCTCGGCCAAAATGGTGGGCTAAAACCATTGGTGATATCAGCGATGATGAACTCCTTGATGGACGAACTTCTAGACATAAGAGCAAACAGAAGTCTACAGTAAACTTTGCTCTTATGGCTAATCTACACCGTATCTTTGAGCCTCAAACTTACTTAGAGGCTAAGGGTATATCTTAGTGGGAACAGGCTATGGAAGCTAAATTCCAAAGTCTTCAAAAAAATCACACATGGACCCTTTCTGATCTTCCTGAAGAAAAAAGCCCATTAGCTGCAAATGGGTATATAAAGTGAAATACAAAGCCAATGGAACTCTAGACAAGTATAAAGCTCATCTTGTGGCTCGAGGATTCTCACAGAAGGAAGGCATTGACTATGAGGAGACTTTTGCTCCTACAGCCAAAATGAGTACCATACGGCTTGTCCTTTCCCTAGCAGCTCAGTTTAAATGGAAAGTTCATCAGATGGATGTAAAAAGTGCTTTCCTAAATGGTGACTTACAGGAAGAAGTCTACATGACACAACCTCCAGGATTTAAGATTGTCGGTCAAGAACAGAAAGTATGTAGATTAGCTAAAGCTCTCTATGGATTGAAACAAGCTCCTTGGGCTTGGTACATGAAAATTGATCAGTACCTGACAGATCATGGTTTTCAGCGGAGCCCATCTGATGCAAATCTGTATATCAAGCATATTGGTGATGATATCTTGTTTGTGGTTGTCTATGTAGATGACCTTATCATTACTGGCAGCTCTACACATTTGATCCATGGGATCAAACAAGACTTATGCAGAACCTTTGATATGACAGACTTGGGACTTCTTCACTACTGTCTGGGGATTGAAGTTTGCTAGACTGAGAATCACATCTTTCTCTCTCAGTCCAAGTATGCCAAAAATCTTGTGGACAGGTTCAAAATGCAGGATTGCAAACCAGCCACGACTCCTATGGAACCAGGGCTCAAACTCTCATCTCAGTCATCCTCTCTTCCTGTGGATGAAAATTTATTCAGACAATTAGTAGGCAGTCTCATCTACCTTACAGCCACCAAACCCGACATCAGTTTTACAGTGAGCTACATTTCCTGCTTCATGTCTGCTCCTAAAGTTGATCATTGGATAGCAGCCAAGCGTGTACTACGATATGTGCGTGGCACTTATGATTATGGACTCCTAAACACTCGTAGTTTCGATCCTATACTCAGTGGTTACACAGATTCTGACTGGGCCGGTTCGGTTGATGATCGTAAATCTACAGCTGGGTATGTGTTTAGTCTAGGATCTGGTGCTGTCACCTGGACTAGTAAGAAGCAGCAAGCCGTGGCTCTCTCCTCAACTGAAGCAGAGTATCGAGGAGCAGTTAAGGCATCCTGTGAGGCAGTTTGGCTTCGACGTATGCTTGCAGATATGCATGCTTCCCAGACAGGTCCTACTTCCTTGTTTCGTGATAATCAGGGAGTGCTCAAACTTGCCAAAAATCCTTTCTTTCATGAACGAACAAAACATGTGGAAACTCATTGCCACTACATTCGCCAGCTTATTGAAGACGGATCCATTCAGTTGAGATATGTTACAACAGAGCAGCCTACAAACATCTTCACCAAGCCTCTTGGTCCTGATAAGTTTGTAAAATTCAGGGGGTTTATTGGTGTTGTAAATAGATTGAGCATTAAGGGAGGGTATTAGAATAGTACTATTTTAGTTTAATGCTCATTCTTTTAGCTGTTGCTATTTTTATTCTTTTAGCAGTTTCTTAGATGAAACTGATTCTTTACATAGAAACTTGATGTTTCTATCTTTGTAAATATCTCTGTATTATTATTGAGAATTGTTGCTCAATCAATTAATGAATTCATTTGGAAATCCATATGTGTGTTTCGCACTGTTTTAAGGTAATCTTGCCAATACAATGTGAAATTTCATCATTAAAACTCGCAATTGACTTGTTACCTGACACTTCTGATGAGGAAGCATGTTTCATAGAAATCATCCATCTAGATGAAAGACGTCGTGAAGCTGCATTCGCCAATGAAGCACATAAGAAATGAATTAAGGCGTAGTATGACCGTAATGTCAAGCCTCGCATATTCTCATAAGGAGACCTGGTCTTGATTTATGATCAAGAAGTCGATAAATTAGGAGTAGGAAAATTTGAACCAATATGGATGGGCCCCTATATTGTCAAGCATGTTTTGACAAAACGCACTTACAAGTTGGTTGATTATGATGGAATTCCATTGTCGCAACCCCGAAATGGGTTGTATCTTAAACGTTACTATGATTGATTTTCATACCAAAAAAACATTGTATATATGCTTTGATTGCATGTGTATGTCACAGTGTGAATTTTAGAGTTTTTATGTGGTTAGTAATCCGCTTTGCATTTGTTCCAGATGTTAGAATCTTTGGAACCATTTGTTGGTTAGGCTAATGGTGCTAGTTGTAGTACGCAAAACCTATCTTTTGCAGTATGGGCCATATTTGCTCCAAGTGGTGAGTTAGTGACTTTTCAAGGGATTTGTATCGGTCGTTCTATGAACAATATCGCTAATTATAATGCATTGATCGAACTCCTCTCTTATGCCATTTCACTTGGCATTCGTCGAATCATCATTAGGCTAAACTCACAACTTGTCGTACTACAACTTATGAATGTTTATACCATCCGAAATCCAACTATTTATCATATTTTCCTTAGAGTTCGTCTCTTGGAAATACATTTTGATTACATTCAATATCAACACATTTCCATAAAATTTAACACATAGACTGATTCTTTAGCAAACTATGTGTTAAACAGACATTTACAAAATATGTAAAAAGTAAATTTTCAATTCACATCAAAACTTGAATATGATTACACATAACCATATAAAAACACTAAAAGTAAAATAGATAGATGTTTAAAGTTTTAAAAAAAATTTGTGTCCAAGACATGTTGGTCGTCTGACCTCAAAACTTAAAATGCATACAGTAAATCATCTTAAGTAGATCTAATGATACTCATGATATAGGTCACTGCCTGAGCTATCATGCACAATAGCCTCATCCAATGGCTAGGTACACCAATAGTATGGCGTTGTAGTCTCATCGGTAACTCCTCAATCCAGACATTCGATATACCGAGGATGAACCCCTCTATATGATCCTGCAACTCCACCAGTGTCTCGGTCATATCCAAATCCTGGAGAACTACTCTTCCAACATTTCTCCTCACTAGTTCACCTGCCTCCTGTTGATGACCCATTGATTGAATAGTGCCAACATCTGTATGCATGAGAACATTTTTAGTTTAGTCTTAGAAACATCAAAAAACATAAAAACATGTAAAAACTCAAAAAATCAAAATGTATGATCAGATTTTTTTTACCTATGGTACCCCATTGAGCACCCACTAGTAATCTCAAATATGGATCTCCACGAAAATCCATCCCTGCATATGGATGCTCCTCAATGAAAATATGTTGTCGACGGAGCCAACTGAATAATGCGGTAGAAAATGAGATTGATGACTGACCAGCATCTCTATCCATCAACTCGACCCATCTCTGCATCCATGGATCTCTAGGACTAGTTAAACTTAGTGACACATGCTAAGATTGCATCAATGGAATTCTCTCCAAATTAAAAGCAATCAAGATTGAACCATAGCCAAAAAATTTTGTCTTACCGCTCTTTACTTTAGTTAGCTTCTCTTTTATAGAAGAGAATACTTCCTCACACCAGTTGACTATAGTTGGCTCAAGACACTTAAGCACATACTGCATGTATGATCTATTCGCCAGATGAAGTGTCACACTACCCACCAACTTTGCGATAGTAAAGAGGATTGTTCACAAGGGAAAATCACGAACATCCTTGATGTATATCTTCCCATCTTTGCTAGGTTGTGTACTTGGCCGATAGAATTGTCTAATGTAGTCCCTCACTAATTCACCCCCATGGTCAGAACCTAAAAGAGAAATGGGGGCACCACTTCTCGACAATCATGTGTTAAAGTAAATATCATCGATCAATATAGGGAGCACTTTGTCACCTATGTGAAAAACTTGTTCCACTGGATCCCATGAATGAACCAAGAAATGTAATAGTTCTAGTTGTTATCTCATCCCAGATAACCTGAAATATTTGAGTAACCCACAATCCCTGATGGCCTCAATAGTACCAGGATCATTTAGTGAAACCATATCATATTCTTCATGTTCTATTTCACACCAAGTGATAGCCATTATGATCTGATCAAAGTTTGAAATCACACCATAGGCTTAGTTAGGATCCATTTCATGCAAAAAATTGAACATATTTTGGGTAAGGATGATGAAACAAATTTCTAAATTACAACCAGCGCAACCCTAGTCTTGAGAAAGTGCACCGCAGAGCAATTACCCTTCTGCTTCACTGCATTATAGCGCAGCTTTTGATGCATTGGGCTGCGTTGATCCCAAGATGTGGTATATTTTACCTAGGGACCCCAAAACCCTAACAAATTTTCCTGGAATTGAAAAAGAATGACCTTAAATGAAAGAGAAGAGGTACATCTCCTATCTGGTCTTGACGACATAAAGAATGATCCACAGAATCTCCTACAATCAGCTGCTGAAGTTCAAGGTAAAAAAAATTCAGAGCACAAAACTGAATGGTAAATATCAAATGATAAATATGACTTGGTAAATTCTTGTTTTATGGTTATTTCATATTCATTGAATTAATAAACTATAGTTTTTACCTATTTTTACCAATGAAACGGGTATGTTTAATCTGTTTGTTGGATCTTTGAGTAGGTTTACAACTAACATAATGAATTTGACATGCATGATTGTAAATTGTACTTTTGACCACATAGCATACTTTTATCTCTCTTTCGAGCTTTGTTAAACATCGAAAAAGGAACCCCCCCAGATTCCTCTTTAAGCTCTTTTCAGACTCTCAAAATATGAAAATATTATTGAGCGCTTGTCCTTTTCAGCTCGTAAATGGATTGGAAATGACATCTACTGATTATAAGTTTAACCCTTTTCTAGATTGAGATAAATTACTTACAAAAAAGGAATACGTTGATCGAACATGGTCAATAGGTTCTCTCTTGTATTATTTTACACTTTTTTGGACTTGAGAGACAAATTTATGAAAAATAACTTGTGGAGTTTTCTTTTTGTCCCTTTTCAAACTCTCTAAACATGAAAAGGACCAAGTTCTCATTGTCGTTAAACTCGTTAAAGCATCAAATAGTGACAAACTTGTCTATCATGACAAGACCGAGTATCACCTTCTCTCGACTCATTAAAACATCACAGAGCGATGGATTCACCCGAAGGGTGGAATTATACAACAATCATAGGTTATCCTCCTCAAGCTTGTTAAAAAATAAAGAGGTATTGGTCAACAATGACTAGGGAAAATGGGAAAAGGGATAAATCACTTTATGGTAGCAAGTCGCTCTTGAACATGAAACTTTCACTTCATATCGGTGGCTATTTGGGTTGGGTTATCTGCTTGATGTTTATTATACCTATGGTCTATCACACCATCCAACAATTTGGTTTTGGGTCAATTTTTCCAATTCATTCAATGTCGTCGACATGTTCAAGAGAAGTCACTCAATAAACTTCATCCTTTGTAATATTCATAAACCTTCATTTTCATGAACATCATTCCTGAACATTGTGTTGCCAATCACATTCTATCTTCAAAATCATTACACTTGTTTCGTGTCATTGATGGGGGATATATCATGGCCCTCCTGCGACGAGTCACTTCTTGTCGACATCAGCACATTATCCAAGAAGTTGACCTAGAAACACCCTTCTAGTACCTTGAGGCTTGCATACATCAATGGCAAGTTTCTCACTTCCAGTGACAGGCTAACGTCACTTGCCTTCGACTGAAATACTTGGTATGGTGTTCAACATGAAAAAATCTATTCACACCATGTAGAATGCATTGTAGTACTTGTTATCACTCCAGGAAGCTCTCCTAGGTTGTAGCTTGGAGATGCCTGGTGACATATAATCTTCAATATTGTTCTCGGAACTATTGGAATGGATGAAGGTTTGGATCAAGCCAGATAACCATTTCAACTCTTTTTTCACTCCAGACATGCATGAACACCCTCAACTTAACAAGGTTTTAGACCCTAATGCTCAATAGTTTATAGATTCAATGGATAGATGGAGAATACTGACTATACCAGCAGATGCATACATAAACATATATGAATGGCTAGCTACAAGAAGTAAATGAAGCTTGAAAATCTAATTTATCAATGCAGAGATAAGAAGACAGTTATCTGGCATTAGACATGGAAGAAAACATGAATAACCTATTCAATTGCAAATCCAATTTATCAATGCAGAGATAAGATGACAGTTATCTGGCATTAGACATAGAAGAAATCATGAATAGACTATCCAAGCGCAAGCTTAGGACATAGGAGAAAATGGGAATTGAACATGTAACAGCAAAAGAAGCTTGTATTACTGGAATGAAGATGAGACGTTGCAAGGAACAGAGTATCCACAGTCTCCAGAAGTTGAACCCTTCATACATTTAACTTTCAGCCATTTGTAGGCCTTTTACAATGCTTGGAGTGTCTTAATCTATCCTCTTTGTCTTTTCAACAACTTGATGCCATGACTAGGCACACATGAGCTCGGAGGTTTCTTTCCTAACAGTAGGGTAACCAATTTCTAGTAATTTTTTATGTTGTCAGGGAGCTCGCTCATGCCAACGATGCTCCATGATCTCTTTGGGTTGATTTGGATACATCATGCTGGGATTTTTCCTCTTCCGGCTTCTATCTGCCAACAGCTGTCTCTGGGCCGAATTCTTCTTTCGGCTTTAGCAATCATGGCTAGATGCTTCTAAGGGTATGTTGGCCACCCGTACCTACAATGGAATGGGTATCGAGCTTATGAAATCCCTACAATGGCCCCTTTCAAATGATAACCATGATTTTTTTTTTTTTTCATAGAAAACAATGCAATACTGCGAAATCCCACCAATCTCTATTTATTTCAGACTTCAAAAGTCCTTGAACTCTATCTATTCCTCTATCGGGTCCACCCTCTAGGTCACTATCGCATGTCGCACATGGCTTGTCCCTGTGTATTTTTTTTGTATTTTAGAAGTACAAAAATCGTGAAAATAACATGAAAATGGCTCCATCCGGACTTCAAATATTGTATATTTCCCTTCCCGAACCCTTTTGGGTCCGGATTTTATCACATATTGCAAGTCGCTCCAATCTTACTCCAAGGTTCCCCTTTGTATTTTATAAATACGTCAAAACTATGAAAATGCATTGAAAATGGCTTTTCTGTAGACCTGAAATCTTATGAAATAATATTTAGAATACCGTCGGTTCTGGTTCATATATGTGTAAAGGCCCCGCCCATTGTGTTGCTCTGATGCGATATAGTGATGCGATCTGATCGCAACCGCATATCACTCATGCCTCGGGCCATTGCTAGTGCTCTTTGTAATCTCCGATAGTGATCCTGTGATGCGATATGGGCCATTGATCTACGCTCTTCATTGATGGTCTACATTGCATCGTTGATCACCGTCACAAGTTCCATATGGTCTGCATCGATATCTACCAATTTCCTCCACTGATTGTGACTCGCCGATCAGATCTAGACCATTGATCGGCCAGATGGGACGGTTGTTGTGCGTTTGATTGTTTATGCCTTCGATACTTGGTTTTTTCATTGTTTTCTCTGGTTTTCTACCTTCTAATAGTGCTTTTTCTACCATGCTAAGGGCTCTTAGCATGCAATTGTTTTGATCTTTGAATGATCCTTAAGAAAATTTTGAAGACTTCGGGAGGGTTTTGGACCCATTTTGGGCCACATGTCGACAGGGCTAACACTAACAGGTTCGTCCTCCAGTAGAGTCGCTATATAGATGATTACAACCAAAAAGTGCCCAGACTTTGTCTATCATCAAAGCTAGATCTATGTCGTCTCCCAGGGAAGCTGAGCTTCAGTTTCCTCTCCCCAGAAACAGCGCCAATTATGTTATCACTCCAAGAATATCTCCTAGGTTGTAGCTCGAAGATGCCTGGTAACATATAATCTTCAATATTGTTCTTGGAACTATTGGAATGGATGAAGGTTTGGATCAAGCCAGATAACCGTTTCAACTCTGTTTTCACTCCAGACATGCATGAACACCCTCAGCTTGACAAGGATTTAGACCACTAATGCTCAATAGTTTATAGATTCAATGGATAGATGGAGAATACTGATTGTATCGGCAGGTGCATATATAAACATATATGAATGGCTGGCTACAGGAAGTAAATGAAGCTTGCAAATATAATTTATCAACGCAGAGATAAGATGACAGTTATCTGGCATTAGACACAGTGTTGTGTGTGGAGCATGATTGTTCAGAGGTCTTTTTTTCAGCCGGATGTATACCCCAGGAAGTTTTGTACACCCCTCCACGCGGGGGGGCGCGGGGGGGACTTGTCCCCCCAGCGGGGTCCGGGGGCCCGTCCCCCCGGCTGGGGGGTCGGCAAGCAGCCCCCCGGCGGGGGCTCCGGGGCAGCGCCCCGAAGCTAAAAACAGATGTAAATTTGCCTTGTAAAAGTATAGTAATTTCTAGTCAATTTGAGCCGTTCATTAGGCGAATGATCTGACGGTAGATCTTATGTTTAGTTTAGGGTTTTTTGCCCTAGAAGGCAACCCCTCTCTTTGTATGAGGGTATTGTATTTTGAGGCAGTGATAGAGGTGTATTCTGTGTGAGCGGGAAATAAAGAGGTGAGACTGTGAGAGAAAACAGAGGATATTACAGCGGCTTTACTGTAGGTTGTGTCTCTTCATTTTGCTGGATAATAGAAAGGAAGGACTGGCTGTTCGAGGTGGACCGTAGCCAAACCTGTGAACCACGATATCTGTGTCTCTCTTGTTTTGTGCGTTTTCTATGTTTATATTTCTGCAATATTTTATGTGTTTCATTGCTCCGTAATATATAATTTTCTAACAACTGGTATTAGAGCCGAAGGTCTATTTGGCTGGTTAACTCGCAGGAAAGAAGGGTTCCTAGTTCAAGTGGGAGCAACAACAGAAGATGGTAAGTTTAGGGTCGAGAAATTTAACGGCCAAAACTTCTCGTTGTGGAAGATGCAGATGGAAGATTATCTGTATCAAAAAGATCTATACCTACCATTGGGTGGAAAAACAAAGCAGCCGACGGATATGGACGATGAAAAATGGAACCTTCTCTATAGAAAGGCACTCGGAACAATACGGCTGTGCCTTGCGGCGTCGGTCGCCTTCAACATTTCGAAGGAAACAACGACAGAGGGTTTGATTAAGGCGTTGGAGAAACTATATGAAAAACCCTCGGCCTCAAACAAGGTATTTCTTATGAAACGGTTATTTAATATGAAGATGTCGGAAGGTGGATCTGTTGCAGATCATTTAAATGATTTTAATACTATTACAAGTCAATTATGTTCTTTAGGGGTAAACTTTGATGATGAAGTTAGAGCTTTGTTATTCTTGTGCTCATTACCAGAAAGTTGGAATGGTTTGGTAATGGCCATTAGTAACTTCGTTTCTGGATCTAGTACTTTAAAGTTTGATGATGTTGTCGGTGCTATCCTTAGCGAGGAAATGCGACGGAAAAGCTCCGGTGAGACATCGGGAAATGCTTTGAGTGCAGAATCTAGAGGAATAAAAATGGAAAGAGGAAAGAGCTCAGGATATCGCAGTAAATCAAGAAAAGGCAGATCCAAGTCCAGATCAGGGATAGTGTGTTGGAAATGCGGAAAGAAATTACACCTAAAGAAAGACTGTAGATCTCGGAAGGGAAAAGAAGGAGATTCACAGCAAGAAAACAATCATGAAGCAAATGTGACAGATGAGGTGTTACAAGATGCTTTGATTCTTTCTTTCGAAAATATTACTGATTCCTTGGTGGTAGATTCAAGAGCCTCATTCCATGCCACCCCTGATAAGAAATACTTTCACGACTATGTTCAAGGAGATTTTGGACAAGTTCGTTTGGGTGATGATAAACCCTGTAAAATTGTTGGAATGGGTAAGGTTCTTGTAGAACATCAGAATGGAAACCAATTGCTACTAAAGGAGGTAAGGCATGTTCCAGGTCTAAAGAAAAATCTGATTTCAACAGGGCAGTTAGGCGGTGAAGGTTGTGTTAGGTAAACTTGACTCAGGATAGAGTCAAAAGTTGACCAAGTTAAACAGTGATGGTTTTGGGGCACATGGTCTTGTGCACCCGTGGTATTCTACCCGTGGTATTATATGTAATGGAGCCTATAAAAGGCTGGAAGGACTTCATTGTAATGAAAAGGCCTGGAGGTGAGCGGTGAAGGCTCACTTGGCTGGATTGGCCAGGGTTTTGGCCAAGGATAATGAAATTTCATTATGATCGGTTTTTCCCCGGATTTGGGGTTTTCCCAGATAAACATGTGTGTTCACGTATTTATGGTTATTGTTGTTTATTTTTTTATATTTGTTCCTCTCAGTAATTCTCCGTAATTAATTTGTGTTCTTGGATAAATTTCTTAACAATTCGAATCAGAGCCATGGTTGAGAGTTTTGGCTTTGAATGTATGCCTTCAGTGAAGTATTTATTTTAGCCCAATGGATAAAAGGATCAGTGCAAAAGTTTGTTGTTATTGCTCGTGAGATCACCGTTGAGAATGGTTAAAGAGATAATTGAATTTAGATGTGGTATGAATATGGATCAATGATGTGGTCAGGGTCTGCGTTGAAGGACTGAGACGGGTCATCGGGCTTCAGATCTGATCAATTGGATTTTTTCATGCCTAATTACTTAATCATATATGTATCCTCTCTTGGATTGATTCCACATGAAGAGGTTGAAGGAAGAGAAGCATCGACAACAAAGTCAAGGAAGTATGCAAAGAAACTTGGTTATCGTGCGTGGGACACATGGGATGAGAAGATCTGATGGGATCAGGAATAGAACCTGTCCCTTGTTGAGAGAGGATGGATCAAAATCACAGTAGCAATAAAAAATAAAAATAAAAAAAAATTAAAAATAAAATAAAAAAAATAAAAAATAAAAAATTAATGAAGTCAAAATTATTGCATGTAAATGGGCATACTACTATAAGACCTGGTAAGGCATGTGTACCCCTCAATAATCACCGGTAAAGTCTGGGTTAGACCTAGGTGATAGGGGGATGTCAGGTTAACAATACCCTGGGTAAAAAATCTGAGGGGGGTAAGAGCTAGAGTGAGCGGGATTGTCTCACTTAGTAGGTTTGGCTAGAGTTAGTCAAAGAACCCCAAGTCAAGTTTAAGGGGGGAATTGTTAGATAAACTTGACTCGGGATAGAGTCAAAAGTTGACCAAGTTAAACAGTGATGGTTTTGGGGCACATGGTCTTGTGCACTCGTGGTATTCTACCCGTGGTATTATATGTAATGGAGCCTATAAAAGGCTGGAAGGACTTCATTGTAATGAAAAGGCCTAGAGGTGAGTAGTGAAGGCTCACTTGGCTGGATTGGTCAGGGTTTTGGCCAAGGATAATGAAATTTCATTATGATCGGTTTTTCCCCAGATTTGGGGTTTTCCCAGATAAACATGTGTGTTCATGTGTTTATGGTTATTGTTGGTTATTTTTTATATTTGTTCCTCTCAGTAATTCTCCGTAATTAATTTCTGTTCTTGGATAAATTTCTTAACAAGTTGTCACAGATAAAGCTTGGAAGGTCATTAAAGGAGCCCTGGTAATAGCAAAAGGCGAAAAGGTTGGTACATTGTATTTATGCAATGGTATTTCTAATTTTGTTAATGATTTAACTTCCAAAGGAGCAGATGCAACATTATCGCATCATAGGCTCGGACACATGAGTGAAAACGGGATGAAGATTCTTCACTCAAGGAATTTGTTTCCGAGTTTGCAGAATGTTGATTTGGACTTCTGTGAGAATTGCATTTATGGAAAACAAAAGAGAGTCAGATTTCTTAGAGTTGGGAAAGAAAAGAAGAGCGAAAAATTAGAGCTTGTGCATACAGAGGTATGGGGACCTGATCAGGGATCATCTCTCGGTGGCTCTCATTATTATGTTACTTTTATTGATGATGCAACTAGAAAAACTTGGATTTATTGTATTAAGAATAAATCTGATGTATTTGATAGTTTCAAGAAATGGAAAGCTTTGGTTGAGATTGAGACAGGAAATAAATTGACGTGTCTCAGATTAGACAATGGAGGTGAATATTGCAGCAAAGAGTTTGATAGGTATTGTTCAGAGCACAGAATTCACAGAGAGAAGACAGTTCCAAGAACACAAAAAGAAAATGGTGTGTCAGAAAGGATGAACAGAACAATCATGGAGCGTGCAAGGTGCATGAGATTGCATGCAGGATTGCCTTTACAATTTTGGGCAGAAGCTGTAGATACTGCTGTTTATCTAATAAACATAGGGCCTTTAAGTTCCTTGGATGGTGGTGTTCCAGAGGAAGCATGGACAGGTAAAAAGGTAAACTACTCCTTTTTAAAGCCTTTTGGTTGTGAGGCCTTTGTCCATATTAATAAATGAAATAGAACAAAGCTTGAGGCAAAATCAAAGAAGTGTACCTTTATTGGATATGGTGTTAATGATTTTGGCTATCGCTTATATGATTATGAAAATCAAAAAATCATTAGGTGTAGAGATGTAATATTCAATGAAAAGGTATTGTATAAGAATCAGTTGCAAGAAAAGAAACAAGAAAAAGAAAACAAGGAATACACAGTTCTTGATGAAATCACTGGAAAAGTAAAGGTGCTTGAAAATAATAATAATCAACAACCACAATAACAACAACCACCACAACAACGACATGCACCCCAAACACCTACAAGTGGTGTTAGAAGATCTACCAGGATAAGTATACCCCTTGAACGATACTCTCCTTCATTATATTATTTATTGTTGACTGATTTTGGTGAACCCAAATGTTATGAAGAAGCAATGCAGGTTGAAAGTAGGAAGAAGTGGGAGGTAGCCATGGAAGAAGAGATGGACTCCTTAATGCATAACCAGAATTGGGATTTAGTCAGGTTGCCTGCAGGAAAAACTACATTGAAGAATAAATGGGTTTACAAGTTGAAGGAAGAAGATGGAGGAAAACAGAGATACAAAGCTAGACTTGTGGTGAAGGGGTTTGCACAGAAGAAAGGTATTGATTTTGATGAAATATTTTCTCCTGTTGTTAAAATGACTTCAATCAGAACTATTTTGAGTCTTGTAACAGCTGAAGATTTGCATATTGAGTAGTTAGATGTAAAGACAACCTTTC
>APFE030933911.1:11729-25442 GCA_000404065.3 Pinus taeda
TATCATAGTCTTCCGTCCAAGTAGAGAAAATCCATTGATGTAAAGTCTCTAATTTGGGGTAGAATCCATTAAACGTGCATACAACTTCTCTTGCATGGAAATTAGATTAGAGCTCATTAACCTCGAGCAAGTTGATTGTCAAAGTCGGCACCCTGTTCTTCTGCTCCACAATATAGGAACCAAGAATATTAGGGATTTGTTTTGATTTTTTTTTTTTGGATCAATATTCCCTTTAATTGCATCCTTGAAGGAAAATGGGCCTTTGGAGCTAGATCTAGGACAACATCCAACAAGTCTCATGTTAAGGAATATGGTTGAATTAGGTATAATGCCATAGTCCTGCAACTTGTAATCCTCTTCCAATGATTTCCCTGCATAAATCAGAATTTGGAGTCTTGTTGGAATTCCCAATTGTTCTTGAATCTTTTGCTTAAGAGTTTGTACCTAATCCCAGATCCAGACCCTCATACACAGATTTCCCTCTCAGTTTTTTAATAAAAAGTTGGAGTGGAACTCCTTCAAGCATATCTCGGGTTTGACATCCAAGATCCGTCCACTTGTTGGTCTTGACCAATAAATTCAAGGGTGGATTGGGCGTCCAAGAGTGTTTTACTGAGTGCTAGTAGAGAATGTAGTTGAGAGCTTCCCCTTCATCGAAAGCACAAAAACTTTAATCTATGCATTTCCCAAAATCCCATAGCTCTGAACAAACTCCATGAGTTATTGACTTGATGAGGTCCACATGATCTATGGCAAGAGGATGATTCGAGTTTTGTGACCAAGATTTCTCAAGGTTCAATTTCCTTTGATTGTGATCAAGACCCAAATGCGGCCAAGCCTTTGCTCTTGGATGTTGCAGAGCCCACCAATGTGTTTCTTCATACTAAGTGTTGTAGCAAAAGATGTTGTTGATCAATCCTCTAGTTGCAATCACATGCTATTCATCATATTTCTAGTGGATCCACCGGATCATGGCCCCAAGTCCTAGATCCATATGGAATAGTGGGAGAAACAATCTTCGAGAAGCCTTCCTACCTACACTCGAGGTAACATAGCTAGATCCAGCAAAACAAAGTGTATCTATTCATAGATCCACACTTACAAAAGAACTATTAGTCAAAGGAAAGGCAAGTGCTTTAGGATTTTCCAAATTAACCCACCAGATATTCTTGATGTTGCGAGATCTATGCTTTCCTAAACCTCACTCCTTGAATTTTTGTATGTGTAGATCTGAATCTATCCAAAAATCGCTTATTCCATGATCAAATTCACCTTCATCGATGTCGATCTTGGCTACAGATGTTTTTTCATGTGAAGCGAGTTTGGCGAAAATAACCAATCCATCTTACGTGCTTCCTCCCCTAGGTGATAGGGAGCAATGGCCATGGCATGAGGGAGATTGAAGTTGATGCCTTTGATGGAGGGGTAAACTCTCACAAGCTCTATCACTGTGATTCCAGCCCCGCCGCTGACGTCCACCAAAGAATTCAGGCCATCGAAACCGTGATATTTGGAAATAAGGGTCGTCATCACTGTCCTTGCATTGTAGGCCATGATTCTTATTTTTTCTCTCTACCTAAGTATATTAATTATATTAATTAAGTGCATATTATATTATATATATTATAGTTATTATAATTAATAATTAATTGTATATTAAAATGTAATTAATACTACATATAATAATTATGATTACAAAATATTGATTATATTAAATAGTGTAATTAATATTACATATTATTATGAATAATGTATAATAATTTTTTAATTAATATTATGTAGAAATTTAATGTGTAGATTTGAAACTGCTCATGAAATTTACTAAATCACAAGACTCAAATCTACTCTACCACTCTGCGGAATTCAATTCATGATCATGAGCACAAATAATAAACATGCATCAAGATTAAACACATCTACACAAATATTTATCTAGCGAAAATCAACTGCTCAAAACCCCTTCCTATATGTATTGCTTTACTCAAAGAATCAAGATGAAATACAATGTTTGCTCAAGCCTGAGCAACTCCTATAAGAGTATAGTCTATCTCTCAATTTTCACCTCTTCCTCAATAACTCCATTGAGGAATGTTGTCTTCGCATCCATCTGGTGGATCTTTCACCCTATTTGCGCTGACAAAGCAAGTACAGATCTAATGGTTTAATACCTTACAACTGGTGCAAAGGTTTCTTCATATTCTATTCCCTCAACTTGAGAGAATCCCTTGGCCATAAATTTGGCCTTATACCTCTCTATGCTTCCATATATTGCATGCTTTACCTTGTAAATCCATCTTGAACCCACCATTGATTTGTCTGTTGGCCTTGGGACCATTTCCCAAACACCGTTCTTTATAATGGAATCATACTCCTCTACTATTTCATCAACCCATACAGGTTTCTCTACTACTTCCTCGAAAGAGGATGGCTCGGTCTCAACCAACTCTGTCATTAGAGCCATGTTACTAGTGTACTAATCTGGTGACCTTCTCTGCCTGTGCTCAGAAGTGGGTGCTCCCATAGCCTCTCTAGCACCATGCATCAGACTCTCAACTTCTCTAGTTTGTTTTCTTCCTTCTTTAGATGTTTTTTCTTGAGTGGATGTCTCCACTCTTTGCTCTTCAACTTGTGGCTACTCCACAGCTTCTTGAGGTTCCTAGTTTGGAGCCAAAAGCTCCTGATCTGGTTGCAACTAAAACTCCCTCTCAAGTGAACATCTCATTGCCTTCTCCTCATCAAACTTAAAATCCCTTTGAACAATTGTCATCTTGAGGGATGGTAAGTATACACAGTAGTTTTGAGGAGTTTATGTGTAACCCACAAATATCCCCAACTCAGTTGTTGGATCAAGCTTCTTCCTAGAGCCTTTGGAGACATGACATTAAGAAAATGCTCCAAAGATCCTGAAGTGAGACACATCCAACTTTCTCCCTGAGAAAGCCTCCTCCGATGTAATCATTCCTATAATCTAATGAGGACTCCAGTTATGCAAGTATACAATTGTGTTGCATGCCTCTGCCCACAAATGTAGTGGTAGGCCTTGTTCATGCAACATCACCCTCGCTACTCCCACAACACTTAGGTTCTTTCTCTTAGCCGCCCCATTCTATTGTGGGTTGTGGGGTGTTGTCAACTCCCATCGAATGCCTTCTTTTACACAAAAAATTGTAAACTCATTCGACACATACTCACCTCCATTATCGCTCTTGAGAGCGTTCAACTTCTTGTTGGTTTCCTTCTATACCAGTGCTTTGAATTCTACAAAATTGGAGAATGTTTCAACCTTCTTCCACATGAAGAAGATCCATCACTTCCGTGAGAAGTCATCTATAAAGATAACATAATATTTGTGCCTAGTAGTGGAGGTTGTCGAGAAAGGCCCACAGACATTAGAGTGGATCCTTTCAAGGATTGCATGTGGTATGTTGTCTTGGTCATGGAATGAGGCTTTTGTGTACTTCCCCAAGGTACACCCTTTGCATGTATCTTATTGATCAAATGATCCTTTAGGGAGGCCCATGGTTATCTGCTAAATAATCTTCAAGGTGCCATGATGCAAATGGTTATTTTGTATTCTGTATTTCACTGATGTCATGACTCTGCACCTTCTCTGCCTTCATGCTTAATGCAACACAATCTTACACATCTATCCTATACAAGTTATTCACATGAACCTCAGTCCGCTTCACATGTCCCATGGATATGTCTCTTAGGAATGCTTTCCCTTTGCTAAAGATCACATCATAACCATGATCTTCCAACATAGCAACTAAGATGAGATTTTTCTCTAGGCTTGGAACATACATGACATCCTTAAGTTTAAGAGGGCAGACAAAATCCCTTTGAAAATTAACTGTACCAATACTAGTCATGATATACCTTCCATTATCTCCCATCTCGATGTGCATCTTGAGGTCTTTCTCCTCCATGTCACTGAAAAAATCTTTGTTGCTCGTCATGCGAAACGAGGCACCACTATCCAAGTACCACACACTTCCCATCATTATGCTCATCATGCATGCAATCAGGGTGAAATCAAGCTCGAACTATGAATCCAAGGCTTCACCTACCACTCCTCTTGAGGTATTCTTACGTGTCTTCTTGTGTGGACACTTCATGGCACAATGCCCGAATTCTTGACTATTGAAGCATTTTATTTTGGACAAATCCTTATTCTTGGCCCCTTGACTAGAATCTGGCTTGGATTGGAATTTCATCCCTTTCCCCTTCTTTTCCTTTCCATCCAAGGCATGTTTATCCTCATCCTCACACTTGGATGAGGTCATATCTCTGGTGTTCCTCCGTAAATCCTCCTATACCAAATCAGACCATATGCATTCCCAGTTTGGTAGTTTCTCCCTCACGTTCACTGAATCTTGGTAGTTGTGCTAGCTATTAGGAAGGCCTAGAAGGGCTAGGATTACCAAATTATCCTCTACAACAATAACTCTAAATCCACCAAAATCATCACAACATTGTGTGAACCTGCTCAGGTACTTCTAAATAGAATCATTCTTCTGCATCTTGATATTTCGAATCTTATCTTTGAGTGTCTATTTCCTTTGGTCACTGTTGTTCTGGAACAAATCTGTTAGTGCTTGCTACATTGCATACAAGGTTTCTTTCCCATGGATATATGCGAAAATGTGGTCCTTTACACCCTCCAATATGATTCTCCTTGCTTAGCTACACACTTCCTCCATTCATCTAGATCCTTGATGTCAGATGATCTTGGTTTTGGAATGTTAATCTCGACAAATTCCTTCAACCCATTGTACCACTTCCATGCGGTCCTTCTAAGCAACAAAATTTGAGCTGCCCTCAAGGGCATACTCAAGCCTCAAATAATCAAATGCCATCCTGCTAGCTCTGAATATTGATCCTGCAAATTCGATCCTCCTGCAATAACAACTTCAAATTATTTTCTCTACTGTGAATCTTGCTATGATACTATGTAGAAATCTAATTTGTAGACCTGGAATTGTTCATGAAATTTACTAAATCACAAGACTCAAATCTACTTTATTTCTCTATGGAATTCAATTAACAATCGAGAGCACAAATCATAAACATGCATCAATATTAAAGACACATACACAAATATTTATCTAGGGGAAAGAAACTACTCAAAACCCCTTCCTATCTGTATTACATTAATTAAATAATATAGATGAAATACAATTCTTTCTCAAGCCAACACTTAGCCAATTTGTATGTCCTCCAAGATAATATTTCCTTGCATTTTTCCTTGAGGAATTAGGCCCCTATTAATTAGGAATTTTCCTCCAAGGAATTGCGCAGTTCATCTAGGCTCATTCTCTGACTGCATGCACCACCTGTATACCTTAGAATAGTCTACAACTGATAGTACACTGCCTTGGAATCTCCACCTCAACTCGGTAACTCGAATTATTTGCATGCAATAATTATTCTAGATTGATTAATCAGTTAACTGGTTGATCACCGAGTGTGGCTGAAGTCACTCTGCACAACTTGACCTTCCACTAGTTCCTATAACATTTAGAACTAGTTTAACTGACAATAACTCAATTTAACGGAATTAGATTGCTAGAAATTAGCAATCACTCATATTGAACTAAACTCAAGTCTTCCAACTTGAATTATCTAAGCTATCTAGGTGACACAAGCCATGTCACTCAATCTAACTCATCTAAGTTGTCTGCTGAAATGGAAATTCAAAATTTATCTCTAGTTTGACCATGGCAAGTCAAACTAAGATTTTCTTGCTGCATTTTCGACATATTATGTGTACTCAAGTTAGGGGAAGAGAGTCATACATGAGAGGGAGTAGAACTAGAAGAAACAATCTATCGAATTAGAGGAAACTAATTGTCACTAATGTTGATACCACCATCCTTGTTGAGATTATATGGATGCTTCATTATCTGAAGTGCTTCCCTGACTTTTCTCTTATGATATTGGTCTTCTCTAGTGATGATCCTAGCATTTTCAAGGTAGATAAGATGCTTAGTTTTCAAGAAGTGTTAAACAAGGGTTGAAGTGCGTGAACTTTCATTTTCAATGTTAGCTCCATGCTCGTTTAGTCTTTAATGTTAGCTCCACAAGAGAAATCAATTTTGTAAACTCCTTTAAGTTGATGATGAGAAATATTATCTTTCATAGATTTCATTATTTGCTTGATTGTTCCTACTATTGTGAACTAGGTGGCTAAATTTTCCTACCCAAAATATTTGCAATCTTATCAGTAACTCCTTGGATGTAAGGGAGGTAAACCTTATCACTAAGTGCTCAAAAGCCTTCGGAGCTAAGTTTTCCTTCAACGTTTCTCATAACCTTCCTAATGTCCTTGCCCTTGTATCATATCTTCTTAAATATTGTAGCCAAGTGTTTAGTTTCTTAATCCTGGTGGTCAATATCATATATTCTTAGGGCCCTCACAACAAGAGTATTAAGAACACCAAACTTTTGAGCAAGATGGTGATAGGAATCTTCATGGAGGTACTAACTCTCCTTATGAGTTTTCTTTCTGAAAACTTGATGCCCCAATGTACCATATTCCTTTATGGTAATAAAAACATTCAAGAATCGTATGCTTTTGTTCTCCTCCATTTCATAGTAAAATTAATTTCAAAAGAGATAGAATTAAGGTGATTGAAAAACTTATCAAGCTCTATTTTACCATGTGTCCATTTAAGGTTTGTGTCATCAACAAATCTATTCTACCAAGATGGTTTTAAATTATAGGACTCAAGAGCTTTCTTCTCAAAGTTCTCCATGTATAATTTCGCAACAATTGGTGAGAGTGGCGATCCCATTGCAACTCCAAAGATCTTTTCATAGTAGTTTCTCTAGAAACTGAAAATGTGAAACATAGACAAATATCATCTAGCTTTGTTGTTTCAGGATCAACAACCTCAATAACTTGAATAGTTTTGTCTAAACAAAATTTAGTAAACAGGGACACCACAAAAACTTGTTATAATAAAATTGATATTAAATCTTAACATCTATTTAATAATAATGTTCACATTTGATAAGGAACTCTTACTAACGTCATTCACCCTTCAATCATCCGTCAATTATGTGTGAATTAGCTTTCCATTTAAAATTTCACTAAATTTATACAACAACTTCAATCTTGCCAACTTAATCTCTTTCGCCTTATATTATTCTACTTCCCATATTCCCTCTATTGTCACGGTACAAATTTAGCATATATTAAAGCATATGGTGGAGAATGCCTACATAGCGAATAAATTAATGCCTTTCATGATAATCCATCCATTCCAACTGTTAATTTTTTTTAAAAATAAACTAAACATGTCCTCTATCATGACCCGGATGTGGGTGCTCCTTGTACGCATGCCCAACATGCATAGTACCCTCACGGCAGCTGGCTACACACTTGTTCGCATTTATGAATGCAGATCACACAGCAGCAGTTCGATCTTGGGTTCTTGAACGATGTGAAAATGGTTCCATCCAGAATTAATGGCTGTCAGCTGAGCGCAGGGGCATTAATGTCTCTTAGTTGACCAGCCATGAGGACTCACAGCCATAAAGCGACCCAGCTCCTCCCCCTCCTTGGACATTTCCTGTCTCTGAGCGCTATCAAGTTTGTTTGTAGGTTTCATCCCCCTGGTGTCCTCAGTTCGTGTCTCTCCCTCCTCAATACTCATATGTTCGGCTCTCCCAGTCGTAAGCAAGTGTTTGAAATGCCTCGGCGCAGAGGAATACCGTGCAGAGGGGGTTCTTCAGCTCCCAGAGGTCGAGCCTCGCTCTCCCCTTCTCCGAATGTCATTCCCATCTCTTCTGCTTCTCTGTCTTCACCCCTCCCCCCCAATCCATCCAGCCAGATCCCGAACACCTCTTTTTAGACCTCCCGTTTCACCTTCCGTAGTCGACTGAACAGGCCAGTGGTAACTATCACTGCTACCATTCTGATGGCGGAAGAGGCAGAACAACAGGATGACCCGGCTATCTCCTCATCTACCCAATCTCTGGAGGAAAGTCTGGCTCAGGGAGAATTGGAAGGAGCAACGCTTACTACCGAACGCATGCAGGAGGACTCCCCTGTCGCCAAGGATACCACCCGTCAAAGGATTTCGACTCAGGAAGACATTCTGGTTTGTGGTCATGTACAACATGACTTTGGATTTCTTCATCTAGTAACTACTACTGAGGGCGGAGCGGAAGGCACTGAAGAAGTAACCTGGGTCGCCGCACCAAGCAAGCCTGCTGAGCAGGACACTTACCCTCAGACCCCGCATGATTAACTGCCTCCTTCACGCAGTCTGGTTTATCCAATTCCAAGGTCTAAGTTTTGATTTCAATACCTTTGTTACTGTCTTTTTTATATATTATGGTTATGCTGCAAGTTTATGCTGGTTCATATCCCGACCTTATCAAGGTTTTTTTGGAACTCTGGTGGTTGTTACCACTTTTTTGGAAAGTCTGTTATGCGCATTTTTGCCACAGAATCATGATGTTGTAATCCTTCTCTTAAGCGCAATTTTGTCTTGTAAGGAGAGGTTATCTAGAAGCAGCTCATATCATTGTAGTAGAGGGATCTTCTATCCATGTACAGCTGCTCCTCTCTGGACTCTGTTTTATTCCCAATTTGGCAAAAAATCTCCAGATACTGTTGTCGAGGGTTGGTTCACACACCCTCTGAGGTTGCGACCTCACTGTAAATACCTCTTTTTTTCTTACAAAGAGAAAAATCCTCATTCTTAGACATGGACAATCAAACTTGCAAGCTAAGAGGTGTTGTGAGACTTTGGCACAATGAGCAACTAGTCAACTGAACATTGAGTGATAAAGAGAGATGACATTACATTGTATCATGAAATGATTATTTACGGTTAAGTTTTAATATTACAAATATATCGTTTTTCTAATAAAAAATAGTTAAATGATAGTAACATGATTATTGTGATAAAAAATTATATCATTGACATATGGAATATGCGATGAGTGAATAAATTTTCGAAAATACAAATTTAAGAATTTTATTTTTTAATTTTCATATTTATAATATAAATTTGTAAGTTGAGTTATTTGGTTTTGTGTTCAATAATTTAAAAGTTTGATAAAAATTTGATAGTTAAAATTTTTTAAAATATAATTTGACATATTAAAATTTTGAAAATTATATAATATTATATAGAGAGAGAGAGTAACGCTTTGTGCTGAGAGATGCTCTATGTTGGCACAAAATTGACATCAAGGAAAGACCCTGGGTTCAGGAAAAAGGGGCCAACAATGGTTCGTTATAGTCTAGGACAAAGGCGACATTTTCAGTCTATCCTGAGGGATAAGGAGTCTCACCTGATGCGTGTCGTAACCGAAACTAAGAAGGCTTTAGTATAGTATCAAGGATATCTAAACCATTGCTCTACATACAACTCAAAACATACATTAAGCCTAACACTATATCATTATGGTGATCATTATAATATGAGAAAAGGCTCGCAACATTAAAAACTTTTAGTAGGTCGATGAATCATAACCAAGTACACATGTAATACCAAGCAACCAGTCTGATTTCTCATTTATATTAATCCAAAAGAAGATTCAATACATTATACATTTGGCATCAAGTTGTAACAAAATAAATGAAATACCACGGTCCCAAAAGGTCTATATCTCAGTCTGATCCTTGCTATGATCTTTCCACAATTGTTCCAATCCTCAGATCAGGTTCCTTTGTGTCTCGGACCTCCTTAGATACCAAAACCAACAACCTGTTTCTCCTCGTGGTCTTTCTCTTTTATTTTCTACTTCGCTGCTTGAACTGCCAGTTTCATTCGGCTGTCTTTTCCCTCTGCTGCTTCCCATCCTCCTCCTTATTTGCTCGACTGCTTCTGCTTTCTCCTGACACCTTGCCGCAACTGCCCCACGACTACATGGTCTTGTCTCCTTTCCCAACTGTCCTTTCCACAACTTGACTGCTGCTCCTTCCACCTATTTTTCCCACTTTGTATCTTCAAAACTTTCAAAAATCAAAACAAAGGCCCCAAGAGGGGCCGACCACAGTGCCTTGACTCGTCCCCAAGTCAATCTATCTCTAACATTGCGGGTCCTGCATTGTTTCTGCAGGTATTTTTGTTGATGGCTACTCATGTTCTTCCCTTTGAGGGGCTACGATTTTAGTTACTTCTTCCATCGTCTACTGAGGGGCGACTGCTTCACTTGCTTCACCTTCCATCTACTGACCCTCCTTCTCAAATGAAGGCCCCAATTCAGGGACAAATGCTATTGTTTCCTGCCTGAAACTGTTGTAGTCATTGAGTGTCATTTTCCATTCCATTGCTATGGTGTCAGCTTGTCTGATGAAGTCTTTTGTTGTGCTTGATGTCAGCTAGCTCAGTTTGCTGCTTTGCAGTTTGTTCCATTCCTCTTCGCTACTGTTGCAGACTTCCTTCAGGACAAGGACATGTAAGTGGACCGTAGGTCTGATGTCTCTAATTTTCTTCTTAGTTCTTTCTGATTCCTCCTCTATTTGATCGACTTGAGCATGAATGCTAGCAATTTATTTATCTATCTTTTGCAGTGAGGTGTAGTCTATACATTCCTTGTTGTCGTTGAGTAAATCTTGGAGATGTTCTCTTAGAGGGTACACCAGTTGATTCTTTATGGCTAGGCTGCCAGACCAATCATGTAACTTATCCATTAGGGCATACCTGTCAGCAAGAGCTTCGACAAGGGATTGTTTGGCAGCTGCTATGGTGTTGATATTTTCGTCTATCATCTGGGCATATATCTCTAATTGGATCTCGCAACGTCATTCTAACTGTCTCCAGTTTCTTCTTCATATCGTTGCTGCCAAATTGGAGCATGCTACCTAGATGTGATCGCATCAAGTAGCCAAGGTACATGATGCCATATCCTTAGATGCTTTTGTGATAACCTCTACTATTGTCAGCCACAGTGAACGAAATATGTTTATTACCTGATCTACTTGTTCCTGTAGATCATCGTTGGCTTGTTTCAGCTAGACTCTTTCTGTCGTGACCTCCTGTAGTTATCGTTTCTGTTGTTTGTTCTCACGAATAAGGTCATCATGCAAGTTTTCTGCTCTTTGTGTAGCTTGTTGGATGAATTCAAACAACTGCATGGATGACTAGTGCTGAAGTATCCCTGTCTGCATTTTATTTGGATGTGGAAAAATACTTTGAATGGGTAGGCTGCTAGCTATGGATTTTTCTGAGTGTGACAAGGGAGAGTTTGTTGGCTGCGAAGGCAGGGTGAACTGAGGCGTAGGTGGAATAATGACTGGATTAGGGATCACTAGGAAACTTATAGAGAATGTTGGTTGGTACTACTCGGTTCCCATTGACTAAGGGTTGGATATTATTGGCTCCTCCCTTGGAAGTGGGGCCGAACCTAGAAGTAAGGACACCAACGAGGGAGTTTGAGCACCATTTCCTTGTGAAGGTTCACTATATGGTGGGTAGAATCCACTTCCATTTATTTTTTTGCTACTTGCATACCAGGGGGGATGGTTTTGGATAGGGTCGTGGAAGTGGAGGCGATATGTGGGGATGGATTCTACGACCTTGGTGAGACTGCAGATGAGGTTTGAGGATTTTCCTCAACTATGGGGGATGCAAAGACTGGTTGGTCAACCTCACCAGTGAGGTTGACAATCAAGAATATTAGGGTTTTCTTTGGTTTCTTGGTAACGAGCTTTTTAATTCCCTTTTTCTTCTTTGGCTTGGGGATGGTTGGCCTTGATTGGACATGGTGGCCAACACTGGGAATCACTATGGCTAGAGGAGGTGATAATTGGATTAAACATAGTAGAACCATGAAAGGATATGGATTGTGTTACCTCACCTGATGGTTCTATGAAGTTCACAATGGCTTGTCTGAGTGAAGACATCTGCTGCTCCATCTAAATAACCATTGGCTCCAGTTCTTCCTCTGCTTTTCGCTTCTTGCTACTCTCTGCTACTTCTCCTGTTAGCGGTTGTGACATCATTCCGTCAAATAGGTACTTGTATTTTCCCTCGGTGATCTCGCAAGCAACCCTGGCCACGAACCCACCTTGTAATGGAATGTTGTTTCCGATAAGCCAAACTTTTGCTGCTACATTTGAAAGGTATTTGGATGGACATATTTCGGCCTAAGGTATGTGTGCCCATGGGTGGCCCCAAACCATACATCTTACGAAAATCCATCGAGCAATTGTCTAGGTATCCTCTCTATTGACCTTATTGTTATTAGCATCAACCCATACCATTCGGTAAAGATCACCTCATTTATTTCCTTGTGGTTGAGGTCTCCTGACGTTCTCTATGGGTCATACCTTAGCGCTATGGGTTGGTCTTCTATAATTTGTAGCATTTCTCTTCCTCTTGGTGGTCGCCATTTCCACATCGTAAGAGTCATTAATATGTATCCAAATATCAAATTTGTGCTTCGCCTATAAATTTATTCACGGGCTTCAAAAATTTCATTCAAGACAAAAGCAGACCAGTTAAATACCCCCCCCTTTGCAGCAATGTTCTGCAACCGATATTACATCCAGGGTACATTCATTTCTTGTGAAATGCCTCATTGTTTTCCTTGCTATTATGTAGCAGGTAAATCTTATTTCAACTTGGCTGATAAGATCAATCCTCATGCCTTTTTCCCTGCCCTTGGTGTTGTATTTCTCATAATAGTCTTTGTCTCCTTCTTTCTTTGTTCTTTTCATCCCTCCTTGGAATGTTGCATTCACTGCATTCCCTCCTACAGAAAGCCCTATTAGACGATGGATATCATCGACATGAATTGGATATTTTCTATCCAGTCACACCGATCCCCCATGCATTCTGCTAGCTAGGAACTTCATGCACTACATCGCAACCAATTGTGTGTCGAAAACAGGTAGGCTCCTTAGATTAATTAACATTGATCATTGTAACCCTATGAAATCTTCTTTGAACCTTGTTGTCATGGAGCCATCTCCATTCAAGACTTCCTCTATGTATACTTCCCACTTTAGTGCTGGAAATTGGAAGCAATCCATGAGATCATTGTCCACTAAGGTGGCTTTGTCATACTTTCCATATGGATTTTCCAACATTGTAATTCTCTCATCAAGTTTGTCATCTGGAACTGCAATAATTCCTTTTTCCATTGCTCTTCAACTCTGGTAGAAAACTATTATTACAGGTATAGAACCTTTGCATCTCTGCTGCTGCTGTTTCTCAAAGAAAATTTGAAATTCTTTTGTTACTTGCATTTGCAATTCTGTAAATCCCTACATCGCCATGCAAATTAAGTAGATACAACTTGACACGGTGTTTTCTAACTAGACTTGATAATGAATTAGTACGACAACTTTCCCTATGCAACTTAATCATGTTATGTCGTCACCTTGTGACCTAGATATGACTAATATGACGTAACACGGGGAAAGGACAGAGTGGGCCACATGGATAATAAAGTTTCTACAATCATGGATAGTTATTAGCTGATTTATTCCTCAACGGGAAAATATTTTATGGAAATCCATTTGACATGTGTATTATCGGTTACTTATTATGGATAAGATGTGTAGTATGACAAAAAGAACTCCTGAACATGTGACTTTCCCTCCCCTCAACCACAAGTGGGTTACGGTGACATGGACTTATTGCCGCAACCATATTGCTACATTTTCTTTACTTGCGAAAAATTAAAATAAAACCATGGACTTTAAATAAATATGTGATTGATCTATGTGACTCATTATTATGG
>APFE030933917.1:16447-44541 GCA_000404065.3 Pinus taeda
TCATTAAAATTTTCAATTTCATATCCATATTTTTGTACACAACTTTACTGAAAGGAACCCACGTATGCATGCGACTATTATTCAAACAACTACGTATATTCAGTAAACTTACTTTTTAGTTAATTTGTAATATGTTTATCTTGAGCCAGTGCATCATTACTTCATTAAGAATTAAATAAAAATTAACCATGTGTAGTAAGAACAAATAAACTATCACACATAAGAAACAAATCAACACACATCAACAACAATATTTTTAGGTGGAAATCCAATGTGGGAGAAAACCACCACTGATGTGATCTTTTTATTCATCTTTTATTATAATGAAACATCTTAAAGTCTTGTACTGGTGTAGACTCATACGATCCCATAGTCACCCAACTATTGAAGGCTACAACCTTCTCTCATTCTCTAGCATCCACTAGAAGGGACCTCCAACCCCTGATCTTATTTACTGGCACCCATTGGAAGGGAGCTCCAACCCCCTAATCAGATTTACCAACTAGCACTGGAAGGAAGCTTCAACTCCCTCACTGAAGGCTCCAACCCTCAACACCTCCATGGACCATGTTTAATAAATTTTCATACTGGATCCACGTGCTACAAAACATCACAACTGTAGGCCACATTTCATCAAATTTTCAAACTGTACCCACTGCCATCATTTAAGCCCAATACTAAATATCAAAATTGAAACTAGTCACTGCAACAAATCACTCAATCATCAACAGAAACGACCAATCTCTGACCCAACTGAATCAACTGAAACCCAAATCAATCAACTTATTCTCAAACAACCAAAGAAGTTAGATCACTGTAACCAAAATACCAATATTGAACCCAAACAATGCATCAACTTATTAAATCAACTGAAAGCCCTAATCAATAAACTATCACAATATATATGCTACTTTACTGTAGAAAACCCATGTGTATATGCAACTTCATTGAATAATACTCGCGTATAGATCTCAAAACATTGAACCTTGAAACCAAACCATTGTCACTCTAAAATAAACAATGAATCATACACATATCTACTACATCATTCTGAAATAATCACATAACCATCACTAATCTTAAATCACAAATAGCTAGTAGCTTCATCATTCTTTAATCAATTGATCCTTAATCAAAACATCATTGTTAATCTCATATTATCAATTAAAACTTCATTGACAGACAAAAAAACACAGCAAGACTGGTTAGACTGATCATACATCGTTTTCAGCAAAACCCTAGGTTATATACATGCTTTCCTCAAAACATTTCCCTATGTATACGTGTTTCTCCATAATCAAACACATGTACAGATCTGAATATATACGCGACTTACCAGTATTAAACTCATGTGTGTATGCACCTTTCAGGTTATCAAACCCGCCTACATATCTGGAATTACGGGCACAAATATTCATTGCATAACACTTCAGACATACCCAGATCTTAGTGTACACAAAACAATCACACATCAAGACGCTATAATCACTGATCAAATCAACCCATAATAAAAATTCCATTTCAGATCGATTGGATCTGATCCATCATCAAATTCCTAGGTGCAATTGTAGTTTTAGATCAAGCAAATCATTAACATCCCATTACATGCATACTTGCTTCATATCTAACTATTCATGAAATATTCATCACTTGCACACAACTACCAATTCGATCTTCATCTCCTTATATAGCTTAGCCCTTATCCAATACCACAGGTCAAAACCATACTAATGCCGATGGTATTATTATACGGGATCAAATATATGTTGTTGGGCTCAATACCATAGGTCAATACCATGGTAAAGATCCTTGGTATTTAGAATACCATGGTGCAGAAATTGTATTTGCCTTTCCTTCTTCATACCCGCATGTGTACATGACTTTTCTTCACAGAACCCATGTATACTCTACTTTGTGTCACCGAACCTGAGTGTGTACACTACTTTAATTCATAGAACTTACGTATACTTGACTTTTCTTCACCAAACCTATGTATACTTATTCAAACTTCATCTTTATCATTCTTCTGTCTCTGAACTGATAATCCTTTTATGTCACATGTAGACATATCCTGTTGACATCTACATCAAGTAGGTATCCATCAAAGGACAACTCATCAAGTAGGTTACCATCAAGGACAAAACGGTAGTCATAATGCCAACAATATCCCCCTTTAGACTTGGTGGCAAAAAGTTTGGTGTTTGGTCACCAATACCTATAAAATACATCAAGCTAAGCACCAATATTTTCAAACACCAAGTTAATATCCCCCTTTGACATCAAGGGAAAGGGCTGACAAATTCTAAATGAAGGTTTCTCTCTTGTGCATTGTAGATCTAAAATGTTGAGTATGAACACTAAATATTGACCATCCTCCCCCTGAGCACATGCTAAAAATTTTGAAGGATATGCAATGAAGTACACCACTCTATGACTCAATTGAATACGCTTGTTCCTATCACTATGGACTCAAACTTACATCAATCACCCAATCACAGTGGGTTTACATATTTTACTTTATTATTACATCAACCAACCAATCATAGTGGGGTTACAGATTACATCACATACCCAAAAATAGATGAATTCACAAATACATTCTCAAAATTTGATGGTTTCTAACTGAATATTGTCCATTAAGCTATAGTACAATGAGACATGAATCAAGTTTCATGATTAACTCTCTAATACTAAAAGCGATAGATTATGACAAAAGCTCAATTACCATACTATATTCGGAAATGTTATTAGTCGTAAGACCTAAAAATATACCTTGTGAATTCACTAACTCACCATTAGGGTCATAGATTGCCCATGCTGCAGAAGATAGATTTCGTGTACTACGAGATGCGCCATCAACTAAATCGACATAATGGTTGGATGACATCTACAAACCAAGTAGAGCAAGAGGTAAGCAGAGCAAAACATTTGCAAAAGCAAACTAACACACCAAAACCACATTGCACACTAATGAAACAAACTAATGTACAAAAGTTTTTACACGAAAAATGCGTAAAATTGTTCAAATGGAGCCCATTTGATGACTCAGGTAATCGATCAACAGAGAGTAAAACCAAAGTTTCACCATTGGCATGATATGTAAGCATCAACTCGGCCAAATAGTGGAATTCCACACATAAATGACAATTCCCCCATGCCCCCCGAGCAAGTACAGGTTATGTTTCATAGGATGAATGCCCCATTGCGAAAATGGCCAAACGGGAAAAACTCAGTGTAAAGCTCTCATATAGTGTCAATGGCCAAGGTAGCATTAATTTTCCCTATGTTTTCTTCAAACAAAACTTCATGCACCAAAATAGGTGTTTGAAGTGGATGAGTCAGTGCATGGGAAACTAGGGTTTCTAAATACGGTGAAATCTCTCCAAGTCTCAGGAGAAACGAGGAACGATGATGGGCATAATTCCAAGGAATTTCTTCAAGAGACATAACCTCGATGATATTCTATCGGTTGGAAATGTCTCGTTGAAGGGATCTCGATAATCCCAAGAACCAAGCCAAGGGGATTGTGAATATGAATCTAGATGCATAATAAGATCATCATGACTTTCAAAAGTGATCGCTGAAGCAAAAACAACCGCTTGATATGCTTGTTCAATTGGGCTAAGTAGCATGACATCGCCAAAAGAGTTAACTTGATTGGGATGAGGAATGATCCAAGGATCATGTGAAGTAGAGATCATGTTAATAGAAGCGTCATTTGGAGGTGGGAGATAAAAGTTCCTGTAAGAGTAAAGTCTTTAAAAATACCTGCCCCAACACTCTCGTAAGGGATGTTAGTATTTCCCACATATGACACATTGCCATTCGAAGAGCTAGAAGAGAAAAAGGCTAACTGATCAAAGATAACTATTTTTCCCTCATGAGGAAAACAGAGCATGTAGAACAACGTAGAAACCATACAAAACATAGCATGGGTCCAAATCCGACCAAGTATAAGGTTAAAATTCAAGTTGGCATCAATGACTTCTACTTCTAGATTAACGGTTTTCCCTTCCAACGTTATGGAAAAGTTTGTGAGAATACCATATGGAAGAGATCCTCTACCATTGAAGGCTTCTAAGGTGTTAGGAGACTAGTTGAGAGGAAGAGATCCAATAGCTTTCCAGTATGAGATAGACATGATGCAAGTGGAAGCACGCTCATAAAAAAAAGTTCAATGAATCAACTTCCCTTTTATAATGACTTGTATTAAAAAGGAAAGTTTAAGTGGAATACGTGGAACATGATTTCCCAGGTCAAAGGTAATCAAACTCGAATCATTAGGGTCAATTCCTCCTATAGTGGACAATAATGCTTTCCACTACGATGGACAACTCTGGAGGATTTCCAAGGCAGACATCGTCGAAGGCACTTGAACTAAATCTTCAACAATATTGTAATGTTGAGCAGCCCCCACATTAAGATTGTATGATGATTTCCGAAGGACACCCTTAGGAGGTGGTTAGATAACGGAGTCATTACTAGGTATCTCAATATGAAGAGGACGAGAACTGGGTGTAGTAGAAGTGGAAGGTGTATCAGAAACTTCTTCCTTCACCACTTGCTTGGGAGGAGTCGGATAGTCTTTTTGACCAAGTGGCAACATAAATAGGTGACATTCCACTCATATAAACCTAAGAGCTTGAAGATGTAGAAGATTTTGATTGTTATAACAATTGGGTTTGTAAAAATTCCCACTTGTAGATCTCCTGATAATGCAATATACTAAAGAAAAATACTTGATCTACTTCTACAAACAATTATGCAAAAGCTTAATCAAATTGAGCAAGATCAATTGAACACATATAACTGATAAGAAGAAATTAATCACACATAACATAGAAGAAATAACTAGGGGAAAGCTTAAGCATAAAACCCCAAACTCTGTATTATCATACAAGTGGAAATCTTGTTCAAGTTACAAAAAGAATCAGCTCTCAAGCTATCCTACTCTCTCTGCAATCAAACAAATACTACTCATAGATAGTCAAAGGATTCTCACAAACCTTCTCCTCTACCCTCCAAGCCTCCTATTTCCTTGCACAGTTTTCTTGGGGTCCAGTGCTTCCAATTGTGTGAATTCCCACCTCACACTATTCACTTGGCTCAGAAATAACTGCACAAACCTGAAGGAGATCATTCCTTCTGCATGGATGAGTTTCCTATATAGGAAAATTCCTCCAACTAATAGTACAATGTCCCTGTCTTTAATCTCAACTGGGTGTTTCTATGAATTGACATGCATGAATTATTTATGAGAGAATATTCAGTTATCTGGAGAGCGGCAGTTACATGCATGAAAGCATTAATTAACTGAACTCACAATTAGTTCTACAAACTGTTAGAACTAATCTAACTGGACTTAACTCAGTTAACTGAGCTAACTAATTACAACTCATCCTTATCTCTTTAACTAATGGATAAATTCCTCAATCAATGGAGAAACTGTTGCATGTCTTCACATAGACTTCATGTTTGATTTTCTACAACTAAATAACTCAATATGAATCAATTAATTATTTTACAAGCAACTTCTAAGATCAAATTCGAATTTTACTTTTCAATTTTAGTTCAGGGACTAACTAAAATTGGAATCCATACCGAAATGTTATTTATAGCAATGCTATTTTTAGCACTTCCATTTTTCATTCCCTGTTTCTATGTCCAACACTGGTACCTGAACTGTTATTTATAGTAATGTTATTTTTAGCACTTCTATTTTTAGCATTTCTTGTTGCTATTTTCAACAAGGTTTTTATGATGGAAAAGGTCATTTTAATACAGTCGGTGTCTCTTGGGTGCATTTTAACAAACGAATAACTTTAGCACGATGGGGACAATCCTTGGTATAATGATCTTCCTCACAAATGAGGCAAGGATATTTGGGCTTATGTTTAGATGCATCACCAGTAGATGATTTCTGAGGATCCTGTTTCATGTATAAGATTTGGCTTTTCCTTTACCCTTCTTTTTACCTTTTGAGGTTTTGTCTATCGTGGTAGATTGAATGACATTAACCTAGGAGGTTTTACCAGTATTTTGAGAGGGGTTCGAAGGAGAATTGGATGCAGTAGTTGAAATGGATTTCTACTTCGAGGAAGTAGAAGATGCTTTACTATAATTTTGAGTCACTGACCCAATAATGTTGTCGATGGGTGGTGCCTCTAGAGGTTTGGAAGATGCAAGATCAATAGACGATCTAAGAGCATCAAGTAAGAGATCATACAACATTACAGATTGGGAATATACCAAGAGCCTCAAGTAAGAGATCATACAACATTACAGATTGGGAATATACCAAATATAAATATTGGGCTTAGGCAATGGCTTGATATTCAGTCATACAAACACCCATAGCTATGTCCTTGGCAATTTTATTAATGAATGATTTGGTAAACCATTCAATTAAAATTTCATCAAGAATATCTAACTTGACAAGGCGACGCTGATGTATACATTCATGGATATGATTGGAGATGTGGGTAGCAGTATTCTATTTCAAAGATGTAAAGAGATGGGTATCAGTTTCATATCGAACTAGTACTTGGAAGTGAGTAAGGAAGGCCATTGCCAAAGTGTTGAAATCTTAGTATGCACCTCGAGGTAACTCGATGTACCATTTCACGGCAACACCTATCAAGGTTCCCTGGAAAATACGTAGATGAATGGAATCATCAACCCAATAATTAGATGAACACCATAAATGGTAAGTCATAACATGGGCCTGGGGGTCTTCTCCAGACTTTCCTTCAAATTTTGGAAAATTGTCAGGAATCTTAGTAGGAACTGGGGGCCAATATGACAAATGGATTATTTGCTCATTTGTAAGCCTTGACACATCCAGTAGTTCCAATGTTGCTAGAAATGAAAGTTTGATGGAAAGGATCCCGTAACTTTAATATTACAGATGGAGAAATATTTTGATCTCCATAATGTGTAAAACACATAAAAGGTATGCATTGCAACTTTCTATTTGGAACCAAATCAGTTTGTATGGTATTGATGGCTTTGCTCTCATAAACAAATTGTCACTTGGGAAATTTTTACAGAAGAAATGATAACACATTATGAAGATACAAAAAGAAACACCTTTTTTATCCAATTGATAAATCTCAAACAAAATGGTTTAGTGATGGAGCACATTGAGGACTTCCAAAAATTGAATATAAGGGTAAAAGATATTCCAAAGGAGCATAGGATTGATGTGTTCATAGAGACTTTAAAGGATAACATACAACATAAGCTTTTCCTTTGGGAACCTGATTCATTGGAGAAGGTATTCAAGTTGGCAAGAAAAATTGAAAGAAAAATTATGGGAACAAGGAAGCCTACCACTCACAACTATAAAGATGGAAGTGTTGTTGCCCCTAGCCTTCCATAACCTACAAGGTCGACAGCACAATAATTGCAAGAAAAAATAGCAAAAGGGCTTTGTTACAGTTCTGATAGCAAATACACTAAAGGTCATAAGTGTTCTGAGAAGAAATTATTTTACATAGATTGTGAAGAGGAGGAAGAAAAGGAACTAGAAACGTCAAAATAAGAGGACATACACTAGGAACAAACCCTAGAGAAATAAGAAATGAATCTGTCCATATATTTTAATGCATTGGTCGGAATTACCACTCCTCAAATTCTCAATATAGAAGGACATATCAAGAAGAAAAAGGTAATAGTGCTGACTGATTCAAGCAGTACCCATACTTTTATTCAAGGTAAGATAGCCAAGGAATTGAATTTCTTCCTATATCCAACACCAAAGCGTCAAGTGATGGTTGCAAATGGACGAACCATAAATTTATATGGAAAGTGTCATAATATCAATCTATCCATGGGAGAATATGTATGGAATATCCCAATTCTTTCCATTCTAATGGGTGGTGTTGATGTTATACTAGGAGTCCAATTGCTACAATCTTTGGGTACAATAAATTTTAATTTTCAAGAATCTTTCTTGAATTTTTTTTTTCAGAAGGAAAGGAAGTTGAATTAAGGGGTATTGCAGGGAAACCGGGAAAGATAATCAGCTCTAACAACAATACAAATCTTCTAAAGAAAGAAAAATGAGGCGTAATTGCACAATTATGTTCGCTAGAGGTTCTCATATCGAAATCATCTATTTCTCCATATCTCCAAAAGGTCTTGGACAGTCATTTCAAGGTATTTGAGACTCCCAAAGGCCTCCCACATATTCATGATCATGTTATTCATTTGATTCCAGGCAGTGTTCCTCCAAACATCAGGCCTTACAGATATCCCTATTCACAAAAGCATGAAATTGAATGTATGGTTGCATAAATGCTAGAGGCTAGTATAATTCAACCTAGTCAAAGTTCTTTCTCTGCTCCAGTAGTATTGGTGCACAAGAGGGATGGATCATGGCACATGTGTCCAGATTATAGGGAGCTCAACAAGCTCACTATTAAACATAAATTTCCCATTCCTTTCATTGATGAATTATTGAATGAATTACATGGATCAACTTACTTCACAAAGTTGGATCTTCATCCAAGATATCATCAAATCAGAATGAAGACTGAAGACATTCTGAAAACAACATTCAGAACTCATGAGGGTCATTATGAATATTTGGTCATGCAATTTGGCCTTACAAATGAACCTTCTACATTTCAAGGTTTGATTAATTCCATTTTCAAACCCTTCCTTAGAAATTTGTGTTAGTATTTTTTCATGATATACTAATCTACAACAAGTCTTGGAAGGATCATGTTCAACATGTTCACAGGTAGCTCAAACTATTGGAGGAGAAACAATTATATGCAAAAAGCTCCAAATGTTTCTTTGGAATACAAGAGGTGGAATATCTGGGTCATATTGCATCTCATGAATGTGTTAAGGGAGACCCTAGCAAAATTAAATCCATTAATGAATGTAAAATCCCCACATCCATAAAGCATATGTGAGGATTTCTCATATTGAGAGGGTATTATCACAAGTTTGTTAAGAATTATGGGAGAATAGCAACACCTCTAACAACATTATTGAAGAAAGATGAATTTTCATGGACTCCAGAAGCAACGAAGGCCTTTGAACATCTTAAAGAGGAAATGTGCCAAGCACTGGTCTTAGCTACGCCAAAATTCACAAAAACCTTTATTGTGGAAGGTGGTGCCTTAGGAAATGGAATTGGTGTTGGTTTAATGCAAGAAGAAAGACCCATTTCTTTCTAAAGTCATCCAAACAAAGGAAATTATTTACACAAAGCTATTTATGATAAGGAAATGTTGGCAATACTACATGCACTTAAGAAATGGAGACCCTACCTAATGGGAAGACACTTAAAGGTAAAAACGAATCATGATAGTCTTAAATACTTTTTAGAACAAATATTATCATCAGAAGAGTAGAAAAAATGGGTCACAAAGATGTTGGGTTATGACTTTGAAATCATCTACAAAAAAGGGAAGCAAAATGTTGTTGCATATGCACTCTCAAGAAAGGATGAGGATGTGGAAAAATTGCTTTGTGCCATTTCTATTATTCAACCAGATTGGATAAATGAAGAAAGGGATGAATGGAAGAATGATGAAGAAGTGCGAGAACTCATTCAAAATATACAACAAGATCTCAGTATATCTGATACATTTAGCTGGAAAAATGATTTTTTATGGTACAAAGATCACTTATACTCCATTCCCACAGATACTATAGGAAAGAATGAGTATGAAATATGTACGAGTCCGAGTTTGTGAAGGTAATGCAGATGAAAATAGAAAAGGGAATGTGGGATAATATTATCCAAAGTTATGAGGATGATACCAATGTAAAAATTGCTAAACTCCAAACATTTAGAATATAGTATGAGACACTGAAAATGCATGATGATGAAAGCATTGCATCATGTTTTCTTAGAATGGATGAAATTGTTAATTCCATGAGAAATGTTGGTGAAAAAATACAAGATGCTCCTATTTTTGAAAATAGTTTGAGATCACTAGCTCTGAAGTTTGATTCCAAAGTCTTTGCTATTAAAGAAATGCAAGATCTGAAAAGTCTCACACTTGATCAAATCCATGGAATACCGATAACATTTGAGATGAGGAAAGGTGGTCCTTGAGACATGAGAGAAGAAAACTTCAAAGCTACTATAAAAGGAAAAGAAAAGGAAGAATCAAGTTATGTATGAGAAGAAGAAGAAGCAAACTTCGTAAAGACACTCCCAGTGGGTAGTGGAAGATTCAAAGGTAAGCTTCCCTTCAAACGTTTTTCTTTTGGTAGAGTTGGTCATTATGTTGATAAGTGTCCCTATAGAGAAAATCATGAGAAAGGGAAAGAAGTTGCAAAGACAAATAGGAGAAGGTTTGAAAACATGAGATTTTTTTATACACATGAAGATAGTGATGGTCTTTGAAATGGTGAAGAAGGTAAGTCTGATTAAGAATGTCGATTACTTATGGAATTTGAAGATAGAAGTAGTAATGTGTTTGATGGCCTAAAAGAAAAGGATATTTTTATTGAAAACTTTGAAAGGGATATATTAGATGCAGTAACAGTTACATATGTGAGAAAATATTCAAGTTTTGGAACAACGCACTTTCTATTGATCAATAATGAAGAAGACAATAATAAAGAATTAGCAGGTATGGGATTTTGTGCTAACTGTGATCCATTTCCTTTTCTAAGAAATAATGATAGTGATGATGACAATAAAGCAAATGATCTTGCACTCATGGGTAAAAGTGAAAGTACACACTCTAAAAGGAAAAAAAAAAATCCAAAATGATGCCTCTAGAAGCAAAAGATCAAGGCAAGTCAGAAACAATGGAAAATGCAAATGTGCATATGCTAAGCAAAGATTGTTATCAACAATGGAAGGAAAATATGACGTCTAATATAATGAATCTTGATGTTTGGTGTCTAGTATGCAATGGCTACACCAAGTCTCCTCCATCAAAAGAGGAAGTGCAAAAGAAAAGTAAGGCTTTGAGTAACATCTTTTGTAGCATACCTGATTCCACAGTAAATACAGTTATGCATTATACATCTGCAAAGAAAGTGTGGGATAAGATACAAGAAATCCATGAAGAAATACCAAAGAGGGAACTATCAGTTAATCCTATCCTTAACAATATGTCAACCTTTTTTATGTCAAATGGATTTCTTAATTCAGAGGAAGACGGGTTAGAAGAAATTTTCGATCTTAGAACAAAACTTGATCTTGCTTTGAAAAAGATTGTAATCTTAAAGATAAGTTACATGCATATGATAACAAGGATCGTGCTAGTATGGTTTCTAAACAATATTGTGAAGGTCTTGAAGATGATGTTCTGCAACCAACTCATAAAATATAAGAAAATATAGATAAACGACTTCAAAATCAGTCTCTTCGAGGGGGAAACATCTTTTACATTACACAAATGAACATTTCTTGGATGATACAAATGACAAAACCTATTTTCTATATAGAGGAGTCTAAGGGCCACAATATAATCAAATCCGACTTAAAAATAATAATATAAGGGCACAAAAATAACAATAATGGGATTCTATGGAGCACACTAATAACAATACTAGGAGAATAGGGGAACAACAATAATAATAAGGGCTACAATGACAATAGTAATGGGGGAATCACTAGTATTATAGGGAACTAACATGCCCCTCTCCTTCGAAAAAGTGTTGTCTTCAACACTTGAGTATTTCTAGATGCCTCTGTATAAATTTCTCATCCTCCCATGTGGAATCTTCAGTGGGTAATTCCTCCACTTGATGAGATACTCTGAAATTGATTGATTTCGTAGTTGTCGAGTTCTTGTTTATGTGAATGCTTCAGGTTCCAATATTATTTTTACTTCCTTCTCAAGTTCTGGAAATATTGTTTGAACTGGGAGCTTTTCACCTATAACCTTCTTTAAGCATGAAACATGGAAAATTGGGTGCACTTGGGAAGCTTTAGGAAGCTCCAATTTGTATGTCATAGTACCAATCTTTTGCAACACCTTGTACGAACCATAATAATTTGGTGATAATTTATTATCTATCTAGCTTGCTTGAGGGAAATTTGTTTATATCGTTCTAGCCGTAGAAATACCTAGTCACCTACATCAAAATTGTTTTCGCTGCGATGTTGATATGCCTGTTGTTTCATTCTATTTTGTGCCAAAGTAAGGTTATCCTTTAAGCGTTGGAGATCTTGTTTTTGATGCTCGATGTGACATTCCACTGCTTGAACCTTAGAATTTCCTTTTAAATAAGATGTGATGGACAGTGGATGATATCCATAAAGTGCCATAAATGGGGTCAGTTTTGTTGTAGTATGGAAGGAAGTGTTATACCACCATTCAGCCAGAGGCAACCATTTGACCCATTGTGTCTAGTTATTAGATCCAAAGCAACAAAGATATCCTTCCAAACATTTTTTTACAATGTCAGTTTTCCCATTAGATTGAGGATGATAAGATGAGCTATGAGCTAATTGAGTACCCAAAGAAGAAAATAATTTTGTCCAAAATTCTCCAGTGAAAATGGGATCTATATCGCTTATAATAATCTTTGGGTTTCCATGTAGCTTTTGAATTGTTTCCATAAATGCAATAGCAATTGTATTGGATTTAAATGGATGAGATAATGAATAAAAGTGTGGATACTTGGTAATCCTATAACCTAACACCATGATGACACTCTTTCCTTTGGACTTGGGTTAACCCGTGATAAAATCCATTAAAAACTCCTCCCAACATTGACTTGGAATGGATAAAGGTTGTAATAGACCTGGGGTATTAATTGTTTCAACTTTATTTTGTTGGAAAACCAAATATTCCGCCACAAAATTTTGAATATCATATTTAAGGCCATCCCAAAAAAATTCCTTCTTAACCCTGTGGTAAGTTTTTTAAAATCCTGAGTGCCCTCCTAAGGGAGAGGTGTGCAATTCCATAAGAATATTTTGTTTGAGTTGGGAATTCCTACAGATTGATCACTCAGGAGGACTACATCAAATGAAAGAGGTAGCCAAAAGCAGCACCAAGTTCAGCGGGATAAGAGGAAGTATGACAACAAAAGCGTTTCTGGAGACTATGTCAAATGATTTCCATGTACAGAATGAGGTAAAACATATTTTTACTGTGAAACCAACTTTTGCTAAGTATATATAGGTAGATGAAATCTACAGTAGGGTGACAAAGTTAATAGTGCCAACTAAAAAGAGATGGGAAGAGCTACTTGATTTACTGGACTGAGCAGTAACTCAATAACAGTGAAAGGTTTTTCCAGCATAGTAGTCGTCGTAAGTTTCACTTCAGCATCACATTCTATTTTGAATGTCTCAACAACAGAAACCACCCAAACATGGCCACCATTTCCCTCAACAACCCACGTGGCCTAGTTTTTCTGCCATATTAGATGATATTAGTTTGTAACTAGGCTAATAATAAATTGTTGGTTTGACAACAATCTTGTAGATCATTATTGTAATTTTATTATAAATAATTCACTGTTTGAATTATTTAGGGTTGATTTCCGAATATAATTTCTGCTGCACATTGTAATTTTGAAGTACTAGAGCATCAATAATACAGGGATCTTTAACAAGATTCATGTGGTGTCTTGAATGGTGATGTGTTTCTTGCCTTTATCTATTTAAATGTTGTTATTTATTTCCTCTATTTTTTCTAAATCTGAATTAATCAATAGAAACTGTGATAAATAGGATTCGTTATCAAGAGCGCCCTATTTTGTCTGTTGTTAATTTTAATGTTTTCCTTTGAAGTCAGGATAAATAATTATTAATTTCTCTTTGTTCTCTACGGAAACCTTACCCTTCTACCTTTCCACCATCCATTTAAACTTTGAAAAGATCCATTTACTGCACCTAGCTTTCCCTGTGAGAACTCCTTTAAAAATTGATGAACAAACTCCAGTTTAGTTTATAGACTCCATAGCCCAATGGAATTATAACACTCAAATCAACCAAACCAATTAAACAAAACAAACAAGTACAATCATAGCTAGCCTAAAATTAACATAAAAAACAAAGCTAAATTAAATAGAGAGATCCCTCTCTGAAGCTAGCAAGGCTAGATCCCAGCTTCCAAACTGGTTTTCATGTTGTCATATTTGTTTACTCCCTCAAACTCAAAAATACAGAATTACAACAAGAATAGTGAAGTACAAGATGTGGATCCGTCGCTGCTAACCACTTTCCTGAAGACATGTATGAAGTTGTTACATGATAAGAAGGTAGTAGAAGGTGTTAGGCTCCTATACTACTAGTGTAACCCCTTATTGTTATTAGTACAACCCCCTTATTATATTTTTGTACCCATGTAGTCCCCATATTGTCACTATTGTTCCCCATAGAAGCCCACTATTGTTATTATTGTGCCCTTACATTATTATTGTTATGTTAGCTTTGATTATATTATGACCCCTTAGACTCCTATATATAGAAAGTAGGTCTTGTCATTTGTATCATCCAAGAATTGTTCATTGGTGTAATGTAAAGGAGGTTGCCCCCTCGAAGAGGCTGATTTCTAAGGTGTTTGTCTAACTTTTTTATCTTTTTGTGAGCTGGTTTCATAATAGAAGGGCTCCAAGAACTAATATGCAATGTGAGGGAAATATTAAAGTTCCTTCAGAACAATGCACTGTGAGGAAACTAGGTAAGCATAAGTAGCGGACATGGTGCGAGATGAGGCTGACCACTAAGATATGAGAATAGGAAATGGACCAAGTCATCCTGGATTTAGGTTCTGATGCGAACGTGTTGCCTAAGCATACATGGGCAAGGATGGGGAGACCTATGTTGCAATGGTCTCCTATATAGCTACGCATGGCCAATCAACAAAAGATTATTCTGATGGGACGGTTATATGGTGCGATGATAGAGATTGAGGACACGAGCACACTATTTGATTTTGAAGTAATAGAAATAGTAGATGACAGTAATTTGTATCCTGCACTACTAGCAAATTTATTGGGCCTTTGATATGGATGCGGTGATTAATCTAAAGTAGTGTAATATGAAATTTGAGAGGAAGACGCTCAGTATTATTATGCCACTAGACCCTGCTGAAGGAGCATACTATATTGAACCTATTCGGGAGTTTATGGAGGATGACGATGATCTAGACCAGATATACAAGATCACAACACGAGATGAAGATTGGATCTATCTGACGATCGATGGACAAATTACGTGGGATAGGGATAGTTCTTGTACCTCAGACTCAGATGAAGAACTCTATCACTGGAAGAATTGGTTGCATGAACTATCTATGTTCCGTTGCAATATGATGACAAAATCATTGTGATGCGTATCTACTGAGGTAAGAAAGCTTCCACATTATGATGGCTTAAATGATGTTAATATCTTTTAAGATGAATTTGAAAGGGAGGTGCTCGAGGAACATCTATTTCATGCTCTTGAATTAGCACTAGGCGCTACGCTCGCTCAATGGTGGGGTATGCATAAGGAAAACTTCACCAATTAGAAGGAATACAAATGGATGATGAAGCTAAAGTTTGGGTATGCTAATACCCAAATAACTATGAAGTACAATGAGAAGGATGACCCACGTGAACACTTGGTGCGATGGACTAAATCTTGGGGAGAAGAGCCGCAGCCAGAGTGAGTGCATATCTTTCGTCATACCTTAGACATTATCCCTATGAATTGGTACCTAGAGACAGATGTGTGCCATGGAACGAGTTAATGGGATATTCTACGGTAAAGTTTCTTATTAACCTTTAGCTTTGAGGATGGATTTGAATGCATTGATGAAGCGCTACAAGAGATTAAGACCGCTATATTTACAACGCCTGAAGAACCAAGAGAATGGGTTCAACCAGATTGGAGTACACAGCTATGCCATGTGCTGGAATGTTACAACGTGACCGCTGAAGAAGAAGAAGATGATCCAAGAAAAATCAACATTCCTGAAACTGAAGTTCAGTGCATGGTTGAAGGACCTAAGACAAAGAACCCTAATGTAACAGAACCACTAAAAACCCATCAAGTAAATGTTGGATCCTATGTGGAACCTAAGTTCGCGAAGATAGGAGACTATTGGGACAAAGACACAGTCAATAAGGTGGCTGAATTTCTGCGCAAATAACAGGATCTATTCCCAAAAAAATTCTTGAATCTGAAAGGTATTGTAGGCGACTTTGGTGTAATGAAAATTAATTTGAAACCTGGCGCGAAGCCCATCAAGCAAAGACCTTATTAGCTCAATCTGAAGTATAAAGAAAAGGTGTGCAAAGAGCTGGATAAGATTTTGGAGGCTGGAATTATTGAACCAGTTGAAGAATCTAATTGGGTGAACCCCATGGTGTTTTAGGAAAAGAAGTAACAGGGTGAAATTAGGATATGTGTAGATCTGAGAAAGTTGAACGATGCATGTGTGCATGATCTGTTTCCAACACCGTTTACAAATGAAGTTGGAGGCTAGGAGGCTTATTCATTCACTGATGGGTTCTCAGGATACCACCAGATTAAGATCGCACCGGAGGATCACAGCAAGACAACCTTCACCACAGAGTGTGGTTGCTTTCAGTATACAGTAATGCCATTCGAGCTGAAGAACACGCCCGCAATCTTCTCCAGGGTAGTAATCGCTACATTCAAGGAGTTTATTCATAAATTATTGGAGGTGTATTTTGATTATTGGATTGTGTTCAAATTAGTGAAACACCATGTTTCAAGTCTATGCCTCATGCTGAATACATGTTGTAGATACCAGAATGGGCTGAACTTGAAGAAATGTATATTTTGTGTGCCTTTTGGAAATTTTCTCGGCCATGTAGTATGTAAATAGGGATTGATGGTGGACCCTATGAAGATAGCAGTGATTGTGAATTTAGAAGCTTATAAGAATTTTAAGCAACTACGCACAATGCTAGGCCACACAAGCTACTATAGGAAGTTTATCAAGTCCTATGCACATATAACTGCATTGATGGACAAACTATTAAAGAAGGATGTGACTTTTTGTTGGGATGAGGAGTGTCAACAAAGTCTTGATGTGTTAAAGGACATGATGGTGACTGCGCCCATTTGAGTATTTCCGGATTGGAAGAAAGATTTCCATTAGCATGTATATGCCTCATGTATTGTGTTGGGTACAGTGTTGACCCAACCCGACAAAGGTGATATCGATCATCCAATAGCATTTTCTAGTACGAAACTGTCAAAATCCGAAAATAACTATTCTACTACAGAGCACAAAGGCTTGGGAATGGTCTATGCACTGCAGAAGTTTCGACATTATTTGTTGGGTGCACATTTCAAAATGTACACAGATCGCTCTGCTCTCAAGTACATGTTCAAAAAGCCTATGTTGGGGGGGGGGGAATATGTAGGTGGTTGTTGTTTTAGGAATATAATTTTGAAGTGATTGTGAAGCCCGGATGGTTGAATGTGGGACCATGTCATCTTTCCAGGATTAAAACAGGCGAAGAACCAACTAATTTAGATGAGGGATTGTCAGATGCGTAAATATTTGTTGTGCACGTTACTGATAATCATTTTGTAGAAATTATTCAGTTTCTAACCACTAGAACAACTCTGGAATGATATTCTACTGAACAAAAGAAGGAAATGGTGGTCCGTGCTGCTGATTTGTTTGTTATAGCAGGACACCTGTATAAGATGGGAACAGATGAAGTATTTCACCGATATGCTCTGGAGTTTGAGCGTGCCTGTATCCTTACCGGGGCCCATGGAGGAGTGGCGGGAGGACACTATGCATGTAGAGCAACCGCACAAAATATTTTGCGCGCAGGGTTATGGTGGCTGACAGTGCATAAAGATTCCAAGGAATTTTGTAAAGCATGTGATTCTTGTCAAAGGATGGGAAAGCCTTTGCGAAGAGATGAATTTCCCTAAACCCTCAAGTTTCATTACAAGTATTTGACAAATGGGCAATTGACTTTGTAGGTCTGATACAACCACCAGGAAGGAAGACAGGTGTGTGGTACATTATTACTATGACGAAGCACTTAACCAGATGGGCAGAAGCACAATCGATGAAGGATTGTATTACTGCTACTGCTACAAAGTTCCTGTTTGAATACATCCTAACGTGGTTTGGGTGCCCTAAAGTATTAATGAGTGATAGGGGTACTCATTTCCTGAACGAAACAATTAGCGCAATTCTTAACAAATTATAGGTATACCATCAAAAGAGCACGCCCTATCATCCCCAAGCAAATGGTATAGTGGAAGCATTCAATAAAATTCTAGAAAATGCATTGACAAAGGTTTGTAAAGTGAAGAGAAACAATTGGGATGTACGCATCTCGGTGTTCTATGGGCATATAGGATGATGTGCAAGAAGTTGATAAGCCAAAATCCATTTAGGTTGGGATCGAGGGGGTGATGCCCATGGAATATATTTTGCCAAGCCTACGCATTGCGACTTTAATAGAAATGACAGATCATGAGACCTTGGATAAACGGCTTGTGTAGTTGATGAAGTTGGAAGAATACCGGTTTCTTGCAGGATTTCACCAAAAAGTGAAAAAGGCATGTGAAAAGGCCTCGCATGATAGGCATATTAAGTTGTGAACGTTTAAGGTGAACGGTTTGGTTCTACTCAATGATAGTAAGCTCACAAAGTTTTCAGGTAAATTTCAAATGCACTGATTGGGACCCTATGTAGTCAAAGGAAGATAATGTGCAGCTTTGGAAGATCAAAGGCATGGGTATGAATTTACCCACGCTACCACTTCAGACCCTCCACGTGATTCATCAACGGGTCTCGAATGAGCTTTGGATCTGAGAACAACGTGCGTTATCGGTGATTAGCAAAGTTAAAACAAACAATGAGTAGATCTTTGCCAAAAAGTTTCAGGCTTTAGAGGAAAAATAAGAGTTATCCATGTAAAGCTAGAGCCTAGAAGTAGTAGTCACACAAGCATGTAATTCAGTATCGGAGCTACACATTCTAGAGGATTTCATCGTTTCAACAAAGGTTTGGAAATTGGTCGCTGCAGTACGATAGTCTAAGGAAGAGGTAGGCCGAGTTACTTTTGATTTTTAGATGAAGATCTCAGAACTGCAATTGAAACTACAGTTGACTACTCTGCCCAAGGTCAAGGAGCAGCGCAATGCAGCCATCAGGGAACACATGAATACCTTGGATAGTGCAGTAATATGCTGCAATTGTCTCTTTGAACATGCAAAGGATCTATGGACCACTTTGAAAGAGGACTCAAACCTACAGAAATTGGGTGCAAAGATCAAAGAGGCACAACAGAAATTTGATGAGATCAAGGTGACTGCACGCCCTTCGGTGCCAATCTAGTGCTTTGTGTGCATACAAGAAATGAAGATGTTGCAGGCACAGGTTGAGGAGTTGCAGCACAAAGAACAATTTTTGAAGGCTCGAATTCAACCATGGATAGGTGAAGCAAGCGAGGTTACTCTGGACATCCAAGAGAAGCTTAAGACTTTCCAGCAGACACAGAGGACCATTTACCTCGTGATGGAGGGACCAACTACAGAGAAGTTGGTTAAAGAAGTGCAGCAGGCCACCGTACAGAGCATAGTAGACCTTGAATTCTTGCAGATGGAGTTCAGCAAATTCTGCCACAAAGTGGAGAAGACAAATGAGTGACTCGAGTGAGAGTCACCATATTTGTGTTGGGGGCCTATTGGGATGAGATCCCTAGGGTCAAATTTTGTCAGTAAAGTCAAGTTTTGTAATATTTTTTGTGAAAGAATGTAAAGTCTACAAAATAAGGAAGTGGAGCGCGAAGCTAAGTAAGAGTCAAAGGGGAATTAGTTCCTTTTATGGGTAGGTGATAGGTCGATTTTGAGACTCACCCATGGTCCACAGGCCATGGTATTGTAATGAAAAGGCTACATATAGTTGAGTTTTAGCGAGTCTTGGATGATAACTTTTGATAGAGAATTATTGTAAGGGCAAGGTTCTAAGGCAGGAAAAGTTTGTTTCATTTACTTAGGAGAAAGGGGAAGTCTCCTAAAGCTGAGTGCGTGGAAACCTTGGAAAGTCCACAGCTAAGTGTGCAGGGGGGGAGAAGTCTGTAATTGAATGCTTATTCATAATAAAGACTGGTTTTGAGCAATTCTATGCATCTGCGCCTTGTTTATTTACTTTTATTTAAGTTTATGTATCTTCACTCAGCGATCTTTTTTATGTGATTTAATGCTCTATTTATGCACGAAACGGATAGATTTGTAATATTTATGCATAATAAGTATAGTTAACCACCTTCACGGAGCTTAGGAAGTTATTAAATAAATATGTTGTAGGTAACTACTTGGAAAGGATAAAACTGTGCGAAGGAAAATTTAGGTCATAAAGGCTTCAGAATATACATTTTATTGCATGGAAGTAGTGAAGAAGCGTCTTTTATGCCTGTTAAGTACAACCAGGTATGCTCGCAAAGGTCTAAGGGTCATTTTGGTAGAGTTGCAGTAGCAGACAGTCGAAAGGAATAGGTTTGCGCGAAGGCAGATCTAAGCTATAAGAAATTTATGAAAACCATCACACAAGCCTCTGGATGCAGAAACTTGGTTCTAGCATCCCCCAATACTACTTTGGGTGAGACTGTAGCCTGTGCTACACAGGTTGTTTCCTAAAGGGCTAGCAGTTATGGTTTTGTTGGTTGCCACAAATAACTCTGAACTTGGGTCAGGCCCCCTTAATACAACACAGACACAACCATTCAAATAAAGACGATCATATATATGGACCCGTAGTATGATCATAGCCATCCATATAGAGGAAAACATGTCTACAATCATGAATAACTCATAACTCCACGCAACCTAGATTTTATCAGATGGAATCTAAGGTCTTTTGCGCCATCTCAACCCGATCAATGTATGAATTCTAACATGTCAATAGATGTGGTGAAGTCAAACATGATAGAAAATCACCTGATTACCAGTCAATGATGTGAACCATTAACAAGCACGAGAAAAACCACCAATAATGGAAACAATTCTCAACGTACAATTAGCACAATCCACGAATGTGAATAATGGAGGTGAAGCCAAACACCCGTGGAATCATCTGATCGAAGGTCAATGATGTAAACTTGTCACTAAATGTGAAGGAATTTTCATTGATCCATGCAATCTCTAAGGTACTGGAAGGGAGTTTCTAGATCATCTTCCCAGATAATAAGCTGAAGTCGACAGGAAGCGATCCATCGAAGGAGGGCCATAATGAATCCCACATCATCGACACAAAACAAAAGGATGTAATAGAGTAGATAAGTGTGATTTATGACTATGGAAGAAAGTCAGATAGTGTATAAGCGATAAATAATTGCATATAGGACTTCTCTTGAACATATCAGTGACAGGGCTTCGGAGTTTGGAAGAATTTGACTCAACATACAATCAAAGGGCATGATGACGAAGTGGTATAATCAGATGATAGGAAAAATGGATTTCCAAAACCTAGGAAGGCAAGTGACTAAGTGAGGATGTCCCAAACCTAACACGAGCAACATATGAGTGGCATGTTCAAGAGCAACATGTTTCCTTTACAAAATACAAGAGATGATTTCTTTCAATTTCCCCCCGCCATTTCTAGTGACTACCCAATTATTTTGTATCGCAAGCTTGAAAGGGATAGCATATTCTTGCCATATAAGCTCATCCTTCGGATGAATCCATCCTAGTAAGTTTTACGATTCCAAGAAAGGGGAAACTTGATAAATTTTTCATGTTTAGGGAGTTTGAAAAAGAAATAGAAAAGAAAACTCCAAAGGTCCATTTTCGTAAATCGTCTCTTGAACCCAAAAAGGTAGAAAACAATATCCAAGAGAACCTCTTAGCCATGTTTGACTAAGGTATTCCTTTTTGGATTTAAGAGATCTGTGGTTTGTATCTTTTGAATCATTTACCAGAGAACCTACAGTATGAACATTTTTATGCCAACGTTTCAAATCCCAACTGGGATCCATCATCAGGACTTATGAATGATGATAGAAGAAGAGTTGTTTAGAAGGAATTAAATAATAATGTGAAAACATTTTTTGATTAGTAGAATGTCGGCTTGAATGTTTAATTTTAATTAATTTAATTAATTATTCATTCAGTCATTTATTTATTTGTTGAGTTTTTTATATATATTAATTTTTAACAGGTGAGTGATAATAATGATATTTATATATAAATTAGTATTTTTAAGGATTAGAAAATTTAAAATTGTATTGAAAGTTTTTGATTTAAAATTTTTTTATAATATATAAATAATCTATTAATTAATTGTTTTAATAAATGTATTAAATCAATCAATATTAATATTAAACTAATTAATATTAATATTAAATTAATTAATATTAAAATTAAAATAATTAATATTAATATATTAATTTAATTAATATTAGTTAATGCTAATTGATATTGATAAATTAAATTAACTAATCTTGAATATTAATATATTAATATTAATATATTAGTATTAATATATTGAATTAAATTAATTAATATTAATAAATATTAGTATATTAAATTATTAATATTAATAATAAATTAATTATATTAATATATAAAAATAATTGATTTATTTATTAATATATTTATTTATTTATTTTTATTTTTATAATTCTTATTTATTTAAGGATAAAGGTAAAGGATATGCTATACCTGGGATGTGTTGGCGATCCTAATTTCTCTGATCAAGGGAAGCCAGCTCCTGCTAATCTCCAAGCCATTGTCTCTGTTCAGATTATGAGGATGTTTGATAATTTCGAGTGCTTCTCTTATCTTTCGTCTATGACGCTGCTCTTCCCTTGCGATAATTGAGGCGCTTTCCAAGCAGATATGGTGTTTTGTTTTTGAGGAGTGCTCTGCCAAGGCTGAAGTACGAGACCTTTCATTCCTAATATCGGCGCCATGCTCCTTGAGCCTCGTCTGTAGGGAGCGACCTGTTTCACCAATGTAGCTTTTTCCACATGAACAATCTATCTTATAGACTCCTTTAAGCTGATGTTTGTCAATATCATCTTTTACAGACCTCATACCTTGCATGATCGTTCCAGGTGCTGAGAAATGTGTGATAATGTTTTTCTTCTTTAGGATTTTAGCAATTTTGTCTGTAACTCCATGGATATAAGGTAGAAAGACCTTACCACACTGAGGTTGGTCTTGGGCCTTAGGTTCATGAGACAACAACCTTCTCTCAGCTTTCTCTATGGCTCTTTTAATCTCCTGATCCTTGTAGCCTGTACTTTTAAAGGTTGCGACTAAATGATTCTTTTTCGTACAACAATTGATCTCAGTCCAGAAAAGGGTTGAACTTATACTGAGTAGAAGTCATTTCATTTACTTTAACGAGTTCGAAAGGACAAGTACTCCACAATCTTTTCATTTTTCAAGAGTAAAAAAAGAGCTTAAAGATGACTCCAAGGGGTTTCTTTTTCGTTTAATTTTTACGAGTCTAAAAAGTGATAAAATAAAACTTGTTGAATAAGTCAAAATAAATCAATGTCACCAAGTATGCATGACCTGTCATTGCACAAGGAAGCGCACATTACTGATTTCGAGGAAAAATATTAAAAAATGAGTGAAATATGCCCTAATTTGGTAAAATATATTATTTAAAAGTTATAAAAAACCCAAAATGTAAATCATTTTTACCATTTCACCAATTTGCAAATCTGAGAGCAGTTTTCTTCATTTTATCTTGATTTTTGGGCAAGGAGTACGATCAATTCCGGACACCATTTGCCGAGATGTTTTATGTAGGTAAGAGATTTATCCCTTCCCTTCATTTTGGTTCTCATTTCATGCATTTTAATCCATATATTAGGTTGCAAAGAGGATTTGCAAAAAAAATATGTCGAAGGCGATCAACGTAGGTTTTACCCATCAGACCTAGTTGCTCACCCTATGTTCAACTAGGCCATCGCACTTGCAATGTGTGAAAATTCACACACAGACGCACTAGCACCAAGGTAAAATGTTTTTGTGAAATCCTCCATGTTGAATGGTTTTTCTTGAATTTTGTATCCATGGAAGCTCATGAAATGTTTTTTATTTATTTTCCACAGGATAACCAGTCCAAAATGGTGGTTGAATGGAAAGAAAGAGGACACAAAGCTGAAAACCATCAAGCAACTTAGGATCCAAATTCTATTAATTCCCTACATGCATGCACGTTTCTCAATCTCTTCAGGATTCCTGGGATTAGATCCCAGCTTGAGTTATTACGGCATTTGATTAGTTGGTGGGATGTGGATCGCCAACTATTCATCATTGGGGACCAAGAACTAAAAATAGATGTCGCAGACATTTATTTCATTATTGGCTTGTCTAGAAAGGGACAACGGATCTAGTTGTCTGGTTCTCGCACTGGAGGAGAGAGCACAGATATGTTGATTGCAAGGCATTGTCCAAGGAATAAAAAGATTGAAAGCTAGAAGATATATATAAATACCATTAGAAATCTCCAACTATGAACAATCATGCATACTATGGCCTGAATAGCTTAGGCTCAGGCATTCCATGAAGCAACAAAATCTCATTTACAGTACAAAATTGAGTGACTAAATCCCATGGTATTCAATTGGAGTGAGGGTTCGTTGGGTTGTATGAAGTACCAACTTATGAAGTGCGAGTCAGGAAATATGAAAATAAATAAATAAATAAATAATAAAATAAAATAAAATAAATAATAAATAAATAAATAAAAAATAATAAAAATAAAAATAAATAAATAAATAAAATAAAAATAAAAATAAAAATAAATAAAATAAAAATAAATAAATTAAATAAATTAAATTAAATTTAAAATAAATAAATAAAAATTAAAATAAATAAATAAAAAATAAAATATTGATTTCATATCCATTTTGGTGATGTTCTTCCTAGAACATGTGTCATTGCTTTGTTATCAATGGATAGAATTGGATGCACCAACTCCCATAAAGATCCATGATTATTCAGATGAGGTGAGTTGATGCCTCGTCATGGAGACAACCAACAAATGGAATTCCCTCCGACATTTTTTGGATGGATATGTCAGCAGCTAATCATGGTTGATGATTGGGCATATGCAAGCATGGATTTCCATGGAGATCTGGATCTTCCACTTCCACCATGCACACAGTGGACTGATGAAGGTAAAAACTATTTTTCAAAGTTTTTGAAGTTTTAGATTTTTTTTTTATGTGTAATGAGATTTAACTTATGATTTGCAAATGTGGGACCAGAGAGACCTCCAGGGGTTTCTCCAATAGCCAGACGAGTGGCACGCCAAATTAAGGTGGCTCCTTATGAGGAGGGAACAAATCTGATTGTCAAGGTAAGCATAACCTGGAAGCTTTAACAAGGGGCATTTTAGAGTACGCATCGATAGATGAGGTGTCATTGTTGTACCAAATACACATTTTAATGGTTTCCTCCAGATTGTGTCGGTTGTTGGGCTAAGTCATTAGGGCTATTTTGTGCTATCATGAGGACCATGTGGGCGAATAGCTAGCCACTAGTTTACTTTCTACACTGATGTTAAAGCTTATGAATCCATGGTGTCTCGAAACACGTATTTTCATTGATGAAGCCAAATCTTATATAGATAATATATAATAATATTATATATATAAATATAATATATATATAATATATATATATATAAATATAAAGAATTTGCTACATCAAAATGACAATATAGTCTGGAGACACATGATCATAAGCTTACTCAGTGTAGAAAGTAAACTAGTGGTAGCTATTCGCCCACATGGTCCTATATCTATTATATTATATATATATATATATATTTAATAATATATATATATTATATATATATAATATATATATATTAATATATTATATTATATATATATATATATATATATAGTTTTTATGTTCATCATGTCTATTATGTGATGTTTTATGGTTTACATGTTTCGGAAAGGTCTATCCAACACATAGTTAGCCAATGCATCTATTAATGTGTTCATGCATCTCTGAATGTGATGATAAGTAATAAATCAAATTTTCGTTCCAAGAGGTGTTGAGTCCCAAAACTGCATCTTTCCTACACCTTTTTCTAGCTTCTTCCCATTGATCTAAACCTCCTAAGTCATCAGTATCATTGCATATTACTTTAAAAAAGGGAATTTAAAGTGGTTTCTTGACTATGTGTTTGTGTTGCTATTTGAACTAGATTTTTGTTTATAAGCTGCTGAATCTTGTCACTTTCCGCAGCCAACCCAACTTTTCGCAGTTGTTTTGTTAAAGTCTATATTGTAGGTGTCTTCGGGTGAATCGAGCCACATGGGCAAGTTGCAACCGACATGGACATCGACCGAGTCCTATTGGCTCAGTCGAATTCATCAGAAGAGGGCATAGTCAACGGTGGGAAAAGCAGTGGTCAACTTAAGAATCCTACGGTGATAAAACTCTATTTTTCACCACGTGAAGTTGTGTGTGGTTGTTCCTAGATCTTGGGGAACAATTTAACACCTGTGGACTGCTCCATGAACCGGATCCAACAGCCACCTTCCAAATATTGAATCCTCACGGTAGCCATAGTGCTAAATCTCGGGATGTGGTTGTTTACGTGTCTTGTATCAGCATAGAATGTAGGAAAACAGTTATGTCATCCTCTGTTATAAATAATGCGTTCTCATACGCATATTAGTTAGCGTTTTTTTAATGTAATTCTGACTGTAAACGAACCTACTGTGTTGTAACTTTATCTCTGTGTTATGACTGCATTTTAATACATGAGAAGAGTCTGTTTATGAGGTCAATTCGTAGTTGATCATTGATTGTCCAAGGATTGTGCAGAGGGCCCCTGCACAAGCCGAGGTCTTGTTTATTACTGTAGAGTTTCATGCTTTATTTCTTTATGTTATTATGCCATAATCATTCACTTGTATATATATCAAATTTCTTATGGTATTAATGTTTGATAGTTGTCCATAGCTTTTCACATTTTATATGTTGTTAACTGATCAATGCTTTTGTTTCAGATTACAATAGGTAGCCCGGGCATTTGCACATAGTTTTCTAATGACTAATGACATGGAATTATTCTTGTCCTTCTGCTGATTTTCATTTATTTTATCTTTTAGTTCCAACACTGTGTTAGTTATTTCAGTTTTTCTCATTTACTCTTCTGCAAGATAGATATTAAATTACTCATGTCATTTTTAGTTACCTCCTAAAGCCAAGGCGAGTCGAATGATGAGGGATTGAAATATAAATGTGTAGTTTGATATTAGTTTATTTTTATGCAAGTTAATTATTGAATTGCTCATGTCATTCTCAGTTACCTTCTAAAGCCAGAGCGAGTCGAATGGTGAGGGATTGAAATATATGTGTAGTTTGATATTAGTTTATTTTTTTGCAAGTTAGTTATTGAATTGCTCATGTCATTCTCAATTACCTCCTAAAGCCAAAGCGAGTCGAATGATGAGGGATTGAAGTATGAGTGTGTAGTTTGATATTAGTTTTATTTTCTACAAATTAGATATCAGATTGCTCAAGTTGTTTATGATTACCTCCTAAAGCCAAAGCGAGTCGAATGGTGAGGGGTCAGAATATGAGTTGATGTAATGTGATTTTAGTTTACTTTTCTTGCAATTCTTGGATTTCTTTGAGTTTGTTTTTCTTATATTTTCATGGCAGCAAGGATAATGGGTTTCATGGTCACTAGCTCACTGTTGTTTAATTAGAATAGTGGCACATTTTCACTCTCTTTCAGGAATTAGTTTCATCCTCGCATGTTTTTAAAAAGTTTGAAGTTTTGAAAATCATTTTAAAAGACATCATTGCCTTGAACATTTATATCATCCTTGTCTTTTATAATTTCCATCTCACATTAGGGAATTAACAGAAATAAACCCAAAACAAAACAAAAACTCAAAAACGACAAAAAAAATAAGAAATAGGTTATCTTGCACATATAGTGCGCCGCAATTCAACAGTTTACGACTCCCAGATTGACAATTAATACAACAGTTTAGGACACTCTAAATTGACCAAACATTTTGGCGTCGTTGCCGAGGAAGTGTAACTAGGTAGCCAATTTCCTTAAAAAAAAACAATAAAAAGAAGGGAAAAATTGATAACTTCTTGAAGTATGCTCTCCTCTTGCACTTAGTGTGATTTGGAGGATCAGAAAAGAGAGTTATTGGTTCAA
>APFE030933917.1:48608-98345 GCA_000404065.3 Pinus taeda
GTTTATATGGATGATTTTACAGTTTATGGTGACTCATTTGAAGAAGCATTAGAGAATTTGGAAAAAGTACTTATAAGATGTAAAGAGACAGATCTTTCATTAAGTCATGAAAAATGTTTTATGATGTTTACTGAAGGTATTGTTTTGGGACACCACATTTCAGGAGATGGGATTAAAGTTGATAGATCAAAAGTTGAAGTCATCTCCAAGTTGCCTATGCCAAATTGTCAAAGAGATGTTAGAAGTTTTCTAGGATTTACTGGATACTATAGAAGATTTATAGGAAACTTCACTAAAATAGCATCTCCACTCTTCAAACTGCTTACAAAAGACTATGAATTCAAATGGGATCCTGATTGTCAAAAAGCCTTTGAAACTTTGAAAAAAGAATATCTGAAGCACCTATCTTGAGAGGACCAAATTGGAAACTCCCTTTCCATATTTCTACAGATGCCTCAGATAGAACTCTAGGAGCCGTGTTGGGTCAAAAGGATTTAGTTCCTTATGCCATTTATTATACCAGTAAACATTTGACTCCCACTGAGTTGAATTACACTGTGACTGAAAAAGAATTCTTAGTTGTTGTTCATGCAATCAACAAGTTTAGACATTATATAACAGGTTATGAAACTTTTATCCATACTGATCATTCTGCTATTAGATATCTAATGAACAAACCTGTTACTAATGGTAGAGTTACAAGGTGGCTCTTACTGTTACAAGAATTCAATATTACTGCGTTAGATAGACCATGGAAACAAAATACAGTAGCTGATTTCTTGTCTAGGATCCAAAATACTAAAGAAGATTCTCCTGTAGAGGATAAGTTTCCTGATGAATATTTGTTTGCAGTAACTACTAATACTTCTTGGTATGCAGATATTGCTAACTATTTGGTTACATGGAAACTACCTCCACATCTATTTCCTAGTGAAAGAAGAAAGATAATTCAGGAGAGTTTAAAATATTCATGGATTTCTAACGAATTGTTTAAAACAAGGCCAGATTTTGTGATCAGAAGATGTGTTAGGGAAGATGAAATACCTGACATCCTCAAGGCATGTCACGATGAACCATGCAGCAGACACTTTGCTGACAAAAGGACGACCTATAAAATCCTTTCTTTAGGATATCGTTGGCCTTCCCTCTTCAAAGATACAAAAGAATATGTCAAAAGGTGTGACAGCTACCAAAGAGTAGGGAAACTGACTCTTTCAAATGAAATGCCATTATAGCCACAGGTACTCATTGAACCCTTTGAAAAATGGGTGTTAGATTTCATTGGACCTATTAATCCACCATCTAAACAAAAGAAGTATATATTGGTATGTACTGATTATGTCACTAAATGGGTAGAAGCCAAGGCATTACTTTATGCTACTTTAGTTTTCTTTATGAAGATATTTTTACTCGCTTTGGTGTCCCAAGAGAAATTGTGATAGATCAGGGAAGTCAATTTACATCCAACATGGTGGAGAAGCTAGTGGAAGAATACAAAATCAAGCACAGGAAATCTACTCCTTACCATACGCAAGCAAATGCCCAAGTGGAGTCTACAAACAAATTTATTGAAAGCATCATCACCAAAACTGTTCACCTACACAAAAGAGATTGGGCAGAAAGGCTTTGTGAAGCCTTGTGGGCCTACAGAACTACATGGAGAAATACAACAAGACATTCCCCCTATGAACTTGTTTACGGAAAGAAGTCCTGCTCCCCATTGAGTTCCAAGTCAAAACCTTCAAGATGGCAGTTCAGTTGGGGATGGATCTATCGGAAGCCCAAAAGCATAGAATGGAGCAGTTAAATGAGCTAGATGAGATCAGACAAGAAGCAATCCTAAGAACTGATCTAGTTTAATATCAAAGAGCTAAGTGGCATGAAAAATACATCAAAGAGGAAAAGTTTCAAGATGGAGATTGGGCATTGCTATTTGATTCTAAGTTTAAAGACTTTAAAGGCAAATTTCAGACTCATTGGCTTGGGCCATATGAGATTGACAAAGTCTTTAGCAATGGAGTGGTAAGAATCAAGACCATTGATGAATCTCAAACCCCTCTTATTGTGAATGGCCACAGATTAAAAATATATCATAAGCCACTCTCAAAAGAGGATTTTGTCAAAATGTTTCAACATAATTCTGCAATAGGGTTGGTGAAGAAGAATCCTTCTTCTCCATCAGCCTAGCCTTTGTTCTTTTCTGTCAAATAAAAAAAAAAAAATTGCATAAGCCTGAAAACCAATCATTGTTTGACAACCTTATATCGAAAATGTAGGGCGAAAATCAGGAATTCCTGACACCCTATATTTTCCAAAAAAAAAATTCTCTCTCTCATTTTTCATTCCATTCCACCTCATCCTCATTCCACTCCATCTCATTTCCATTCCACATTACTTCATTTCAACTCCATTTCATTCATTTCATTCCATTAATAAAAGTTTTTGTGACCATTTTCCATCCATTCAGTCATCGTTTATACATCTCATTCAGTTATAAGCTTGTTGGGTCAGTTTCCGCAGCTACTCACTGATTCTGCAGCTAGTTGGGTTTCTGCAGCCACCACTCTATTTTTCAAAAAAAAAAAATTTACAATCAAATGTTAGTTCAGCAATCATGAAATCAAATGCAGGTATGAGGATATATTATGAAGACATAAGGCATTCAAAAGCACCAACGAGGAGCAACTGATTGAAGACTAAGGAAAAATGACAAGAATTCCAAGGTATGAACAAAACTTTATTTCAAATGGAATTCTAACACATTTTTGCATAGTTATTAAATCACGAGCTCAACTATATGCAATGATTAAATGAAATCGCCTCTATAACCATATCATTCCATGCCATTCCTCCATAAGCCATGCATTTATTTTCCAACAGTCTTATGATTAAATTCCCGAATTTAACTCAAGTTTGGAAATATTCTCACACTCCATTTGTCATTATGAATCGTGGTTGATTTGACTACGGCTTCTTTCAGCCACACAAAATCTGTAATTGTTTTATAAACGTGCTTGCGTCCATTCTACAGTCACCCAATTTTAAAAATTGTCGGATGCACTTTCTTCCCCTACTGTTCTATTGACCTCATGGCTTCATTTCCATCGTGCTCACATAAGCCTTCACCCCATTTTGTTCTATGTTCTTCTTCATTCCGTGTACCTATTCTCTGATATCCGCTTACAGTTGTTGGTCTCCTTCATAAACCTTGACCATCTTTGCTAATTCAGACGAGTTTTAAAGAACAGAAGGAAGGATGGGACGGTTGTTAAGGGTAGAACCAGAGGGACCCAAATTTATTGAAGGATATCCGTAAGTGAAAGATATATTGAAGAAGGCCAGGTGGTTACGTTTTATCCAAAAATTCAAAGGCTACCATAGAGAGGTTACAAAGGCCTTTGCAAGGTCTTTTGGCGGACTAGAGGTGGAAATTGGAGACCTAAAATTCACAGTAACTGAAGCATCAATAGCAGTTGCCACATAACTTCCCCAGGGAGGTGAACGCTAGTTTAAGAACCGGGGCATTGGTGATGAAGCTTGGAGAGTGATCTTACGTGACCCAGGTATGGATGTCATCATTTTCAAAAAGGGAATTCATGTTCATGTTTTAAAAGAAGAGTGGGCTAGCTTATTGTTAGTTATTCAAAAATTTATCACCTGCGAGGGACATTTTGGAGCAATGTACATGTATCATGCATGTCTGTTAATGAATTTCCTTGACAACCAGATCCTTAATCTGCCATACTTTTTACTAAACAGTTTGAAAAATATGTTTGTAACCATCCAAAAGCATCTTGGGGACGTAGAACCACATTTGTATCACCATGGTCTCATAAAAATCCTGATAGAAAAACAATTAAAGGAGAAAAAGGATACTTGGGAGCAATTTTTAATTAGAAATTTCTTTGAAGAACCACAAGAAATCCCTTAAGGCAGTACATCAAAAAGAAGTAGAAGAAAGAGAACAGATGATAAAACTCAAAGCCCTCCTACTAACATAGTTGAGAGAAAAGAAAGACTATCTAAAAGGGGGAAGGAAAATACTCCTACTAACACAGTTGAGAAAACTAGTAGAGAAGAAAGACTGTCTAAAAGGAGGAAGGAGGAGACTGAGGGTAAAAAGCCAACAAAATCAAAGGAGAAAAGAAGCATTGAGGTTGTGCATCAAACTCCTTCCTTAGAAGAATACCATCAAGTATTTTCTGAGAGATTGGTTCACCTTCAGGAACAGTCAGCTATGGCCAGAAAGAAAGGGAAAGGAAAACGAAAGGAAAAAGACAGTAGTCCGCAATATGTAAGAAGAAGCAGCAGGCTTAAGGGAAAATGGAGAAAAACACAAACAAAAGGACCCCATTTTGTTGATCTGGGAGAGGAAACACCTGAACAAACTCCAGCTGGTAGTAGTCCACCTCATTCTCAGCCAAATGTTGAAACTAGTCCTCAAGGTGATGACATAAGTCCTTTTCGGCCAGAATTTGAAGTCAATTCTCCTCCACAGCAGTTTGGGGACAACCCCAAGAAAACGACACCCGAAATAGATCCAAGGAAACAACAGGTGTATGATTACATAGAATCCCTGGAAAGAACAGCCACGGGTCCCAGCACTTCATCCACTCAACCTCACATAGCACAAGAAGCCTTAGTCCAATCATTGAAACAAGAAATATTTGAGTTGGAGGTTTTAAATCGACATATTAAAAATGAAAATGAAGCACTCAAAGAGCATAGCAGACTAGACAAGATCATCCATGACAACGCTATGCTACACCTCGGACTATGGCACAAAAAGAACAGAAAATTGAAGAAGAAATGCAAGAAGATAAGTAGAGCACTGATTAATCTTAAATTCAGATGCTTGATGAAGAATCCCAGGATGTTAGCAGCACCAAGAAAGAGAGGAAGAGGGTTGGATGTATTGGCAGAAGCTTCAGAACATACGATTTGAAGGGGAGATAGTCCAAATTTTGGTTGCATGAGGACATGCAACACCTTCACATTGGGGGTATGTTGAGTCCCAAAACTGCATCTTTCCTACACCTTTTTCTAGCTTCTTCCCATTCATTTGAACCTCCTAAGTCATCAGTATCATTGCATATTAGTTTTAAAAAGGGAATTTAAAGTGTTTCTTGACTATGTGTTTGTGTTGCTATTTGAACTAGATTTTTGTTTATAAGCTGCGGAATCTTGTCACTTTCCACAGCCAGCCCAACTTTCTGCAACTGTTTTGTCAAAGTCTATATTGCAGGTGTCTTCAGGCGAATTGAGCCACATGGGCAAGTTGCAACTGACGTGGACATGGACCGAGTCCTATTGGCTGGACAATTTAACACCTGTGGACCGCTCCATGAACTAGATCCAACAGCCACCTTCCAAAGATTGAATCCTCACGGCAGCCATAGTGCTAAATCTTGGGATGTGGTTGTTTACGTGTCTTATATCAGCACAAAATGTAGGAAAACAGTTTTGTCATCCTCTGTTATAAATAATGCATTCTCATACGCATATTAGTTAGATTTTTTGTAATGTAATTCTAACTGTAAACGAACCCACTGTGCCATAACTTTATGTGTTATGACTACATTTTAATACATGAGAAGACTCTATTTCCGAGCTCAATTCGTAGTTGATCGTTGATTGTCCGAGGATTGTGCAGAGGGCCCCTGCACAAGCCGAGGTCTTGTTTATTACTATAGAGTTTCATGCTTTATTTCTTTATGTTCTTATGCCATAATCATTCACTTGTATATATATCACATTTCTTATGGTATTAACGTTTGATAGTTGTCCATAGCTTTTCACGTTTTATATGTTGTTAACTGATCAGTGCTTTTGTTTCGGATTATAATAGGCAGCCTGGGCATTTGCACATAGTTTTCTAATTACTAATGACATGGAATTATTCTTGTACTTCTGCTGATTTTCATTTCTTTTAGTTTTTAGTTCCAACACTATGTTATTTATTTCAGTTTTGCTCATTTACTCTTCTGCAAGATAGATATTAAATTACTCATGTCATTTTCAGTTACCTCCTAAAGCCAGAGCGAGTCGAATGGTGAGGGATTGAAATATGAATGAGTAGTTTGATATTAGTGTTGGCATTATGATTCAAGTGTTGTCCTTGATGGAAACTCACTCTGTGTATGATACAGGTGATGGAAACTCACTCAGAGGATAGATCATAAGTGCATCAGGTGAAGAGAGAGATATACGCAGGTTGACTGTGATGAAAGTGCGTATATACGCGGGTAATTAGAGCAAAAGGCGCGTATACGTACACACGCAGGTTCTCAGAATGAAAGACGCGTACATGTCGGAAAACTAAGTTTTGGTCCGTGGTATTTGGTCCATGGTATTTTGGTATTGGTCCATGGTATTTGGTCCGAAGTGTTCACCCCAAGTATTGAGTTCAAGGTATTGGTTCCACATGGTTTTGGACCATGGTATTGAGAGAAGCCTAAACCTATATAAGGAGAAGATCATTAGGCCAAGAGGATAGCAAGAGTGTGCAAGTAATGAATATCTGATAAAGTGGAAGATCCAGATGTTGGTTATGGGTTGGTGATGCCTTACTTGATCTGAACCAAGGAGGCACTCATGTGAAGGATGATGAATGATGGATTGGGATCTCAAGGCTTGGAATGATTATCTTTATACGGTTTGAGTATGGATAGACTAGATCTATTGACGCATGTTTATGAATGTTATGATCTGGGTATGTTCTGATGTTTGGAATAGCTGCAAAGTTATGAGGTAGAATTGGCAGATTTGTACGCGGGTTGTCTTTGGTAAAAGCGCGTATACACACGGATTGGGTTCGTCCAAGTAGCGTATACAGATGAAGTATGATATTTGAAGTTGCTATTGGATCTGGTTGTTGTCACAAAGTTATGTAGTCTGTGACTGTGTTGTTTGACAGAGTTTCAGTATTGGGTGTTTGAGAGATTAATGATGCAGGTTGTATTGCAATGGTGATTGTTTTATGGATCCAGTATGAAAATGTATGAAACGTGGTCCCTGGATGATTGTAGGCCGGCACCTACGTACTGGTAAACATATTGGCCAGTACAAGAGCCAGGGAGTTATAGCTCCCTTCCAGGAGCATCTGGAAAACGAGTAAAGGTTGGAGCCTTCAGTAGGCCAGCGCCTACGTACTAGTAAATGGAACGGCTAGTACAAGAGCTAAGAAGGTGGTAGCCTTCTGCAAGTAGAAGCCTGCATACTGGTAAAGGACTGCACCAGTACATTGTAAAAGAAGTTTCTTATTAATGGAAGATAGAAACAAATTGCAGCAGGTGGTGTTCACCCACATTGGGTTTCCACCTTATATCATAGTATTCATGTGTGCTCTTTATGTGTGATGATCTGTTCTATTTTACTGCACCTGATTACTGTTAATATGGTTAATAATGTTCTGATGCATTTACTGAAGTTAAGTTAACTAAATCATAAGATTACTGCATGTACGCTGGTTGCATTTAACACAGTCGCGTATATACGCAGATATCCTTAACCGAAGTCGCGTATATGAATCTGAGTATGAAAAATGAAAAAGTTTTATTGACGTGATAATACTGATTCCCCCCCCCCTCAGTATTATTCCCAACAATTGGTATCAGAGCAGGTCCTTTGGTAGAAGCTTGATCGCTTGAAGGAGATCCGTAGAACAATGGGAAAGAAAGCACGTCAAAAGTAGAAGACAGCTCAAAGGAACAATGACAGCCTGTCGGGGAGTGAAAGTAAGTGTTCAGATTCTGAATCACCTCAGATTGAAGATGGACAAGAAAATGAAGTCATAGATCAACAAGACCTACCTAGAAAAAGGGAGAGTGCTCTCAAAGAAGAAATTATCAGCTTAAAAGTTCAGCTGGAATGTGCCTGCAGAGTTCGTCAAATATTGCAAGTGCTGAATGAAGAGCAAGAAAATGAGATTCTCAAACTAAGGCAACAAGTGGAAGAAGGAAGAAAGTCTGAAGAAACCTTGAAGATGCAATGTTTGGAAAAGGAAGAACAACATCAGGTTGAGGTAAATATCTTGAAAAGTAAATTAGAAGAAAAGGATAAACTATTGCGATTTCAAGATAGTACTAAGATTTTGGATGATATTCTCAGTAGTCAATGGTCTCCTACTATCAAAACTGGTCTTGGTTTTCATGAGTTTATTGAAGGTGAATCTAGTTCACAGAGTAAGACAAGGGACTCTAATGCAAAATCTGAAATGCTCAACAAGGATATGGAAAGTCAATCTCATCATCAACCAAGGAAAGGAATTCTTCAAAGAAAATCTTTTACTCCTCCTATGAATAATGTTGAATGTTATGTATGTCATAATCGTGGGCATGTTGCAGCTAGATGTAGAAGAAGAAGGTTTCAAAACCATCATGCAGGAGCATCAGAACGGGCCAGCAATGTGGGAAATTGCTCACATGTTGTGGCCTGACAAAGTGGAATTCATTTCTGTTCAGTTTGTTAAAGAAGGTGACTTTACAAATAATTAGCTATTACTGTAATAGGCGTGTCTATCTTATTGTTAAAGTTGTTATAACAAGTGTGTGTGAGCGCCAATAGATAGGAGATTTTATTGTTAAGATTTTTAAATTTGGAAGATTGTGTAATTAATTTGTTAGCGGAGTTAATGTGAGGAAGTGGTAATAAACGAAGAGATTTCTCTTCGGGGAGAGTTATTCTTTTTAGGTGTGTTATTTTTGATGAGCAGAAAGCTCCCATTAATACAGAAGACTGTGTCTTTTTGAAGAAAAAGCCGAGATCGTCCTTTGTGAAAGGACGCCAAAGCTAAACTCTGTTTTATTACTGCTTATGAATAAGAAAAAAATAGTGTTTGCGCCATTGCGTAAGGGTTGATATGTGTTATAAACGAAATAGACGTGACCTGTGTAATTGGTGTGTAGATTCACGCGTTGACAATCCCCTGAATTGGTTAAACTGTGGTTTTGATTTAAATATGTTAAGAATGTCTGTGTCATGACTAATGGTTTGTGAAGTTTGTGAATGGAATCTCTTTCTACAGAGAATAATGAGGTATAGAATGTGCGGATTCTAGGGACAACACCGGAATTTGGGAAATTGCGATTCCTAAAATCTCGCATAAAAATCCCAAATATCGTTAATTGCCAGATGTGATTCGAACTGCTGTTGAGAACAAGAGAGATATGTGGTATAAGATAGATTGGATAACCATTATGGTGGTGGGAATTAGTTCGGAGGCGGTGTTGGACCAGCGTCTTTTGGTTTTTTGCTGTTCGTTTAGCGATGAAAATTGAGGACCTGCGTTGTCAAGAAATAGATGAACAGATGTGTTGTTTTTTTTCCCTTTGTTTTTGTTTGATCTATTAAGCGTGAATTAAAGCCTGTGATGTGCTGCGTATTGTATCGGTGGATATGATGGACATATGAATACGTTTCAATTGGTAACTATAATATCACTAACGCAGGTGGAAATACAACGTTCTCAAGTTTGTTTGAAACTAACAGGTGTCATATTTTTTTATTTGCGTTGGGAAAAGGGTGTGATGGCAGCGTCTATATGATGCTAATAAAAATCCAGTTTGATGTGAAAAAAACAGAGGCTCTATTTTGATAGTCTAGCGGTTTCAAGTTAAAGAAGATCGCTTTATCTTTACTGAAGTCTGTTGTTTAAAATGAAACAGAGTTTTCTATGTTGGTAGATCGGCCTTTTAAATCTGAAGCAGATTGATATGTATGTTTACTGAGTCCTGTTTGCTTGTAGATTGAGCTTAAAATCTTTGAGGTACATTATTTTTGGTATCAGAGCCAAAAGATCCAGGTGGTTGCAGCTAAGATGCCGCCAAAGCGAGGAATTAGTCGAGGAAGACCAGAACCAAATGCAGTCCTGATAGAAGAAGTGCGGAGACTGTGTGAATGAATGGAGACAATGGAAACAGCTCAGAGAAGAGCACCAGATGTGAAAACTGAGAGTTCTTCAGAAGAATCTGACGAAGAGGTGGAGACAGGAGAAGAAAATGAAACTGCCAAAGTCCTCAAGATGCTGGCAAAAGTTGGCAGCAAACCCAAGATCGAAATTCCTATGTATGAAGGAAGTTTAAATGCCAAGGAGCTCATGGATTGGATCAGATCCATAGATCAGTATTTCGATTATGAAGAGATTGAGGAGAATAAGAGGGTGAAGTTTGCAGTCACTATACTGAAGGGCCATGCAGCCATCTGGTGGGATGAGTTACAGACATCAAGAACGAGAAAGGGGAAATCTAAGATCAAGCAATGGGATAAAATGGTAAGCAAACTGAAAGCCAAGTTTTTGCCTAAAGACTATCATTTGAATCTTTTTAAGCAAATGAAAAATCTGAAGCAGAAAGGAATGTCTGTTAAAGAATATACGGAAGAATTTTACAAGTTAAAATATCAGAACAGGGCATGTAGAAGATGATTTGGAGAAAGTAGCCAGGTATATTAATGGGCTAAGGTATGAGATCCAAGATGAGATTAGCCTGCTGAGTTTGAAAACTGTTGAGGATGCCTATCAAGCAGCCTTCAAGGCAGAGGAAAAACTCTTGCGCAAACAAAACCAGAGAAACAGAGGTAAGAATCTAGCAAAAGAAGGAATGATACTTGAATCCAAAGTTCAACACTCTCAGAATGAGGCAGGGAGTGTGAGCAATAGAGCACCACAAAGAGGAGATTTTGGCCGTGGGAGGTTTGTGCCCAAAGGCAGAGGCCGAGGAAGAGATGTCTGGTGTTTTGCATGTGGTGAATGGGGACATGTACAATGGGATTGTCCTCATCAGAGATCAGAAAACTAGCGCAATGTGAATGTTGCAGAAGCCAAGGAAGAGATTCCTCAACCTGAAGCTAAAGAGGAACCACCAGAAGACAGAGAGTCCCTATTACTGAAGAGGGTATTACTGAAAGGAGCTAAGGAAGCCAAAGAACCAGTTCAAAGGAAGACTTTATTCAGAACTGTATGTAAGTCCAAGGGTAAGTGTTGCAAGTTGATAATTGATAGTGCTAGTACTGACAACCTTGTTTCTACAGAGATGGTGGACAAGTTGAAGTTGGAGAGAACAGTACACCCACTCCCTATAAAGTATCGTGGCTTCAGAAAGGCCATCAAATTTTTGTAACTGAACAATGTCAAGTTGAATTTCAGATTGGTACCTATAAGGATGTCATTTTATGTGATGTAATGCCGATAGATGTATGCCACACACTGCTAGGGAGGCCCTGGCAGTTTGACCGAAATGCCATACATGATGGCAGAAGAAATACTTATACTTTGGAGAAAGATGGGCATAAGCATACACTACTGCCATTGAAAGTTGAAGCTGATAAAGAAGCACTTGGAGATAGTGTCACGTTGATGAATGAGAAGATCCTGTTGCAGGAAGATGAGAAGGGTAAGGAGATGCATCTTGCTGGTGTTGGCAAACCCAAGGTAATTTTAACTTCTACAAATTTAGAAGATTTACCTGAAGAAATTCAAAATTTCTTGAATGATTATGATGATATTGTTGTGGATGAGTTGTTACCCATAAGGAGTATTAGTGAACATAATGAACTAATATCGGGAGTCAGTGTGTCGAATAAAGTAGCCTATAGGGTAAGGAAGGAAAATGTCGAAGCTGGAACACAAGTGAAAGAGTCAATGGATAAATGGCTAATCAGTGAAAGCCTTAATCCATGTGCTGTGCCAATAACACTCAGTCCGAAGAAAGAAGTTGAATGGTGCATGACTCCAAATTCTCGAGCCTTATATAAAATCACCATCAGGGTGAAGAATGGAGATTTGAAGGAATATGCCGTCTCTAAAGAAGAGCTGAAATTGGATCCGAAGAAAATCCAAGTAGATGTGAATTGGCTAACTCCTAGAAGCATATTTGAGGGAGATGTCAAAAGCAGATGGCGGGAATGCAGTAGCAAAGACAAGCAGCGAGCAGATATGAGGAGGCGGAAAAAGGAATTCCAAACAGGTGATTTAGTCATGTATTATAGAATGGTACCTATACTAAAATCCAGAAGAAGAACCACAAAGAGACGCCATAACAGACGAAAGCCCAAAGCAGGGAAAAGGAAAAAGAAAGCGCTAAAGCAAACCAGGAGTCAGACTCATTATTAGTGTTTGACCAAGTGGAAAGAGGAAACAGTAGAGGACGTCAGCAGAGCTACAAAGAATGAGGATCAACTCCAAACAACTACAAGATCAGTTTTCTTCTCCGGGAGTCTGATGCAGGAGCATCGGAACGGGCCAGCAATGTGGGAAATTGCCCACATGTTGTGGCCTGACAAAGTGGAATTCATTTCTGTTTAGTTTGTTAAAGAAGGTGACTTTACAAATAATTAGCTATTACTGTAATAGGCGTGTCTATCTTATTGTTAAGGTTGTTATAACAGGTGTGTGCGAGTGCCAATAGATAGGAGATTTTATTGTTAAGATTTGTAAAATTGGAATATTGTGTAATTAATTTGTTAGCGGAGTTAATGTGAGGAAGTGGTAATAAACGAAGAGATTTCTCTTTGGGGAGAGTTAGTCTTTTTAGGTGTGTTGTTTTTAATGAGCAGAAAGCTCCCATTAATAAAGAAGACTGTGTCTTTTTGAAGAAAAAGCCGAGATCGTCCTTTGTGAAAGGACGTCAAAGCTAAACTCTGTTTTATTACTGCTTATGAATAAGAAAAAAATAGTGTTTGCACCATTGTGTAAGGGTTGATCTATGTTATAAATGAAATAGACGTGACCTGTGTAACTGGTGTGTAGATTCATGCGTTGACAATCCCCTGAATTGGTTAAACTGTGGTTTTGATTTAAATATGTTAAGAATATCTGTGTCATGACTAATGGCTTGTGAAGTTTGTGAATGGAATCTATTTCTACAGAGAATAACGAGGTATAGACTGCGCAGATTCTAGGGACAACACTGGAATTTGGGAAATTGCGATTCCTAAAATCTCGCATAAAAATCCCGGATATCGTTAATTGCCAGATGTGATTCGAACTACTGTTGAGAACAAGAGAGATACGTGGTATCAGATAGATTGGATAATCATTACGGTGGTGGGAATTAGTTCGGAGTCGGTGTTGGACCAGCGTCTTTTGGTTTTTTGTTGTTCGTTTAGCGATGAAAATTGAGGATCTGCGTTGTCAAGAAATAGATGAACAGATGTGTTGTTTTTTTCCCTTTGTTTTGGTTTGATCTATTAAGCGTGAATTAAAGTCTGTGATGTGCTGCGTATTGTATCGGTGGATACGATGGACATATGAATACGTTTCAATTGGTAACTGTAATATCACTAACGCAGGTGGAAATACAACGTTCTCAAGTTTGTTTGAAACTAACAGGTGTCATATTTTTTTATTTGCGTTGGGAAAAGGGTGTGATGGCAGCGTCTATATGATGCTAATAAAAATCTAGTTTGATGTGAAAAAAACAGAGGCTCTATTTTGATAGTTCGGCGGTTTCAGGTTAAAGAAGATCGCTTTATCTTTACTGAAGTCTGTTGTTTAAAATGAAACAGAGTTTTCTATGTTGGTAGATCGACCTTTTAAATCTGAAGCAGATTGATATGTATGTTTGCTGAGTCCTATTTGCTTGTAGATTGAGCTTAAAATCTTTGAGGTATATTAAACCATCATGCAGAAAGATCATCTCATACAAGGTACTGTAATGGATATTGCTTTGCTTGCAATATGTTTGGTCACAAAGCTGTTGATTGCTATAGAAGGAATATGAGACATGTAAGATGTTATGCATGTTACAAACCTGGACACAAAGCAAAGGAATGCAAGAGAAGATTGTGGACACCATACCAAAAGGAGAAAACATCATCACACTTGAAGATATGGAAGAAGAAGGAAGTACAACCAGAAAGATGTGGCATAGCAGAGTACGCAGACATGATAGATTCAGAGGAAGTTGGAAGTGTGGAACATCAGTGTTCCATATCTCATACGAGGGTTTCATAAAGACAAGTCGCGTATATACGTGAGTTATATGTTGCAGAGTCACGTATATGATGTTCTGAAAGAAAGCAGCAGTACAGAAGTCTGATATGGTTCAGCCACTGTTCTGATGATGGCATGGCACAGGTTCAGGGGGAGCATATACTTCAAATAATGCATTGTTGGCATTATGGTTAGAAGTTCTTAGTGATGTTACTTATTTTTTCTTAACCAAAAGAATGGATTGCAAGTTACAAATCTGGATGCTTATAATGAAGATCATATGATAGCTGCTGATAACTATCATGGTCTTATTTAGGTCCTTGGTCTTTGTGAGTCATATGATGTATTTTGATACCCCAATATGCATGGGATGGATGTATGTATGATTCTTTGGTGATAGGAAGGTCATTCACAATAGAGTCATGTTCTTCTTGTAGAACACCTTTTTGCAGATCTTGCCTATAGTCAGGGGGAGCATGGACAGATTGGTACACCTTGGGCTATACAAAGGGGGAGTTGAATCAGAGATTTCAGCAGATACTCAGGGGGAGTATGGACAGCAGATGGAGATCAAAGAAGGGAATATTTTGGTCCGCCCTTTGCCCTTGATGTCAAAGGGGGAGAGTGACTTGGTGTGGTGGTTGCCATCAAGTCCAAAGGGGGAGATTGTTGGCATTATGATTCAGGTGTTGTCCTTGATGGAAACTTAATCAGATGGCAGATCTAGTGTAGTAGATCAAAAGAAAGATATACGCAGGTTGACCGTGATGAAAGTGCGTATATACGCGGGTATTCAGAGAAAAAGGCGCGTATACCTACACACGCAGGTTCACAGAAGGAAAGGCGCGTACATGTCGGAAAACTAAGTTTTGGTCCATGGTATTTGGTCCAGAAGTGACGACCCCAAGTATTGGGTTCATGGTATTGTTTCTACATGGGTTTGGACCATGGTATTGAGAGAAGCCTAAACCTATATAAGGAGAAGTTCATTAGGCCAAGTGAGGGTGCAAGAGTGAGCAAGTGATGAACATCTGATAAAGTGTGAGATCTAGATGCTGGTTATGGGTTGGTACTGCCTCACTTGATCTGAACCAAGGAGGCACTCATGTGAAGGATGATGAATGATGGATTGGGATCTCAAGGCTTGGAATGATTATCTTTATATGGTTTGAGTATGGATAGACTAGATCTGTTGACGCATGAATGTTATGATATGGGTATGTTCTAATGTCTGAACTGGCTGCAAGGTTATGAGAATTTGCAGATCTGTACGCGGGTTGTCTTTGGTAAAAGCACGTATACACGCAGGTTGGGTTTGTCCAAGTAGCGTATGCATTATGAGGTTTGGTGTTTCAGGTTGCTATTGATTCTAGTGGTTGTTGCAGAGTTGTGGACTCTGGTTTGTGTTCTGTGACAGGGTTTCAGTATTGGGTGATTAAGAGATTAATGATGCAGGTTGTATTGCAATGGTGATTTTTTTATGGATCCAGTATGAAAATGTATGAAACGAGGTCCCTGGATGATCGTAGGCCGGCACCTACGTACTGGTAAACATATTGGCCAGTACAAGAGCCAGGGGGTTGTAGCTCCCTTCCAGGAGCATCTGGAAAATGAGTAAAGGTTGGAGCCTTCAGTAGGCCAACACCTACGTACTAGTAAATGGAACGGCTAGTACAAGAGCTAAGAAGGTGGTAGCCTTCTGCAGGTAGAAGCCTGCGTACTGGTAAAGGACTGCACCAGTACATTGTAAAAGAAGTTTCTTATTAATGGAAGATAGAAACAAATTGCAGGAGGTGGTTTTCACCCACATTGGGTTTCCACCTTATATCATAGTGTTCATGTGTGCTCTTTATGTGTGATGATCTGTTTTGTTTTATTGCACCTGATTACTGTTAATAAGGTTAATAATGTTCTGATGCATTTACTGAAGTTAAGTTAACTAAATCATAAGATTACTGCATGTACGCTGGTTGCATTTAACACAGTCGCGTATATACGTGGATATCCTTAACTGAAGTCGCGTATATGAATCTGATTATGAAAAATGAAAATTTTTTATTGACGTGATAATACTGATTCACCCCCCCCTCTCAGTATTATTCCCAACAGTGTGATGCATACAGGCTACCTTGAAGGCAGGGTGTGATGGTTACAGTGCGAGACTTTGAAAACGATTTCACTCACAGTTTGCAGTTTAGTTCAGGTGTTAAAGCTGAATAAGTACAGATCAATGTATGTAAAACACAGGGGTGATCTAAGGGGTTACTAGAGCCACCACTTAGGGAAATTAGATTGCTTGCAGATCTATTGTTTAATTCATAAACAAAACACGGAGATTGAGTGAAGTAGCATTGATGTACTTTGCATTTGTATGACAAATGTAGTTCGAAGGCTAGCTGGCTTGACTTCAAGCTTCGTCTGTATGTTTATAAAAGAAACAAGGATAGATAGGCTAACAAGTAATCTAGTTGCTCCCCAGCGAAGTCACAATTTTTTTATACGGGAATAGTGTCCACTCAGATGCTACTATTCCCACTAAGATGGGTGGCTATCTTTGAAACAAACAATCAAAGTCTACTATTGATTCCTTTTATGAAGATAGATGAGAGGAGAACCAAGAGGGCCAACCTGAGTCTTGCGCTCGATTTCCTCTCCTTCTTGATAGAGTTTTGCCACTTCTTCTTTGTCTGCTCAGCTTCAAAAGGACCTGTGGAATCACAGCAACATACTACTATGCAAGAAACAAGGATCTAAATTCATAAATAATGCAGGATCAGATGTGCATTAACCATATACAAGCATATATAAACAAATACACAAGAAATGAAGGAAACCAGGAATAGCTTTATTCATATGGAAAAGTAGCATAAGATTACAACCATGTGCTCTGACCAGCATCATTCCAGCAGAAGCCCTTCTTCACCTCAAGCAAAGCTAGGATCACCAACCTATGAAGTACACCAAAATAACACAAACACTTCTCTATAGTTACAAAATTCAGCCTCTGGATCTCTGTGATGAGGGATTCATATATAGATGATATGAGAGGTGAGTCATCTTTGGGATCTTGATTAGTGTCTTCTTTCTGATAGTTCCTGCTTCCACTTGGAGAATGATGATCTCTTACTCATCCCTGGTCAAAAATGGAGTGGCAAGTGTCAGAGGGGAAGCTTCTAAAAGATTCCATGATCTTCCACTCGCATTTTTGTCGCTTCCATTTGTCCATTCTCGACCATCGCACCCTACAGAGGAGCAAAATAGTATGCATCACACCCTGTACATTGGGAAGGTGATATGCATCATACCCTCTACATTGAGCTTTCAGTATGGTCGAGTTTTGACCATTTATGAGCAGTTTTCAGTGGAGAACTTCTGGGAGATGATGTAATCAGTTGACCTTGTTCCTTTAGGTAGTGAAGCAACACTTTTAGGGACTTAAGAGCCCTCAGTTTATGGACATTTGTGATTGGGGTTGAAGTGCCCAAAAATGTCTATAATAGAGGGGGAAAACTAAGGTGACTTCAGTTGTTTCCAAACAGAAACAGACATCACACAGATGGATGTGCCTTCGTCAATAATGCATTTGGAGATGATGGCATTACAAACTCTATCTAGTATTTGAAAAGCAAGAGATGAAGGTAATGGGGGGTGCTCTAATGTATCAACCGAGAAGGCAATAAAACAATTGTTGGAAGGATCCACTACACCCAAGGTAGTTAGTAGAGCCTTCTTTTGGGAAGGACATGACTGGAGGACTTCTAATGTCGACATGGCAACAGGTGATTGCACCAAGTCGTCTACTATACTGTATGTATGGGCAGCTTTGTTAGAAGCCGCATTGCATTGTAATGGTCCTTTTGGGATCTTGGGAATGGCCTCAACTTTGGGTTCAGGGATTTGTAAAGGACCATTTGGTGTCATAAGAAGCTCAATGGACACTTTGGTTTTGGGCTTGGTAGCTCACAAAGTGGAGGGCTTGTCATATTGGCATGATTGAGTTTGTAGGTTAATATGCGAGGGGTTCACCTTATCAGAGTTCATCATTAGGATCTGGTAGTCACCAAGACTAGAAGGTTGGGGGAGGTGGGCTACTTGTCTTGTCTTGGGTTGAGTAACAACAAATCCTTGGTGAGGGAAAGGATTTGTTAGCATGACCAGTTGAGGTGGTGCAAGATTTTGAGGCAATTGTTGGCCTCGAGAAGCTGCTTGAGCTTCCCACATCTTGCGCATATGGGGTAAGAGGGGACACTCATGTGTATAGTGGCCATGTACACCACAACATGCAAAAAGATTGTTCATATGAATAGCCTTGTTCTACTTAGGCTAGACACCTTGTTGCTGGTTCTTGGTGTTAGGCTGGTTCCCCTGGGGTTCACTAGGCTGGTTACCTTAGTTACCCTGGTTACCCTTGTTACCCTTCCCCTTATTATTTTTCCTCAAATTTTGGAGATTGGTATCACTCCACTATGCAAACACCTAGTCTTGAGGGGGCAGAGGCTACTGGGGTTGAGGATGCATGGGATGTTGCGGCTCTAATGCTTGATGGGGTGGAGTGCCAGGCTGTGCATAAGAAGGAGCAATAGTTTGGTAGACAGGTTGGGACCCTGGAAACATGTTTATAGCAGGAGGGGCATAAATGTTGGAGTAATAGGTACCACCCTACAGATATCCAGAATGTTGTTGAGTGTATGGTGGAGAGTGTGAAATGGATCCAATGATACCGTCGGCGGCGTGAGATGCCCCTAGTGCATTAACACTTCCAAGACGAGGGAGGTCTGGAATAACAATATAGACGTAACCTGATTGAGCATAAATTAGATCATATCCCAAATCGGTATGGAGAACTTCTTCCTCGATATGAGGAAAATGGGACGTGACATATTTCTCGATGGGGGATAAAAGGCTCTTGAGAAATAAATCTAGATAAACATAGTCTTCGAAAGGTGGGGCATGACATGTGCTCCTCCTTTGACACCACTCTTGAACATGGTAAGAAAGGTGAGTAGCAGAGGATTGAAAAAAAGTTCAGTACTAGTGTCATACTGAAGAGGTAACTGGAAATAGGATAAGAATGCTTTAAAAAGCATCACGAAAATGGAATGAGAGGTGGAGGGCTGGTCTACCTACCATTTTGCAGCATCTCCAGTGAGCGTGCGTTGGAAGAGATGAAGAAGAATGGAGTCATTAGCTATGGAGTTGGATGAACATCACATGTGGAAAGATCGAACATGGTTGGTAGGATCCTCTCCAGCAATACCCTCAAACTTTGGGATGTTTGAAGGAAGCTTAGTCAGCATAGAGGGCCAACTGACATCATGGTGTATGTGGTCGTTTATCAACTAGTTAAGATCTGGTAGACTTAACCTAACCATAAAGGGGAGCATGGGGGCTGTTGAATGGTTCCTGAGACTGTTATGCCTAATGTGATCACTATTGTAGAACCAAAGCCACCACCAGGGATTCCTGCACCCGCTGTGGATCTAGACATGGTGACGATATGTGTTGAAGGAGGTTCAGAATCAAAAGGACCAAGAGAAGAGTTAGTATGGGGAATTAGAGGGCTATGAACTCAAACCCGACAGGGAGGAGTAATACACCCAAGTGGAAACTGGGGCTGAAGGCCTAATAGTCTTCATGACACACACCTTCGTGGCGCAATAATGGAAGGACACACAGAACACAGAACTGGTGAAGGGAGATCAACAATATATCTTTTGTCTTTGATGCGGAGAGATAAATTTATTATGTTCATTCTTGGCTTGGCGATGTAAACCAAATGCCCTTCGCTTAAGGTGTGCTTGTGTGTGCAAGTGTATTAATTGATTAAGCCTAGATCATGTTTATTAAAAAGAAAAAAGCTTGCTGCAATTGAACTGAAATAAATAATAGAAAATAAAAAACAAAACAATTAACTAAACCCCACCCAAGCTGGGTTTGCAAACATTGTATTGCTTGGTGGCTAAACCAATGGGGAATACACTGAAATAGTCAAGAGATTTGAATGTCAGTGTGACTGGGTGATCCAAAATGGATCCAGTTTTGCCTCTAGATCAAAGTCTTCAAATGCATTTGAAATTAGGATCAAGTTGAATTTCTCCCTGATACGATTCCAACGATGTGAACGACGCGTAAATCTGAGTTCAAATGAAGAAGTTATGACCAGTCAAAGTTTTTGGGAAAATTAAGGCAAATGACAAAAATTCAAAGGTCAATGGTCAACGGGCAACCAGGTCAAAGCCTACGTCAGCAAGGACACATTTCAACCTAGTAATGAGCCATATGTCTTGGATGATGTTACCAAAGGAGGTGATGTGGCAGATTATGAATGGTTTATATGGGCCAATTCGGTGCTGACACGTGGCATCCTGAATTTTGCCCAATATCACCTATTTTCCAAAATTTTGGGGATCAGGGAGGATCGAACCCTTGACCTCCCGGAAGACTGAGTTTTCATTGGAGGGGCCACATCAGATGGGCTACAGTGAATCTTGTTAGGATTGTGGATGATGCTGTATTTATGGTTGCGATTAAGAGGCATCGAAAAAAGGGTCGACGGCTGGGGTCAACCCCACAACCGCCAGACCCCTTATTTTGTTTCAAGAATTATCCCACATCCACTACAACACACAACCATATATGGTATATATAACCATATGTTCAATGTATAAGCCAACAGAGTGTAGAGATATATGCCACCAAAGTTTCATGCAGATATATGTTGCTATATATGAATATCAATCCATATCAAAACACTGGAGTGTTGGGCAGGGGTTTCGACCCGGCGACCTCCAACATTATATACCAACGCCTTCACACCTTTGGGCTAACCAACATACCATATTTTTGGACTTGAAACGAAGGGTGGTTTCCATAGCACAGAGGGTGTTTTTGCTAGAGAAAAGTGGTTTTGCAGAAGGAAGAGGTGGTTTTGCATATTCCATGGATTTTGGAGGGATTAAAGGCCAAATATGGGAAATTTTATACTTGTTTGACTCAAAATTTCAAGCTGAACGCAATGGTGAGATCCTTTTTCTCATTTGGGTCTCTGTTTTTGGGCTCATGTCTATAAAATAATTTTGAAGACTAATAAAAGAAGTCACACTGGAAGCTAAGGACTCGGAGAAGTAGCCAGGAAATTTGGTGAACTTCGTTATCAAATTGTTTCTATTTTGATATGTTTGATTATGTTTCAATTTGCTTATGTGTTTATGTTATTCACAATCTTTTCGATCCATTTCACTAAGTAACATAAGAAAACTTCACATAAATTCTATAATACCTTTTTCATTAACGGATCAAGTGGTATCAGAGCATCAACGTTTTTAAGGTCTAACAATATTGTGTGAAGATTTGAATGCTTACTAGGTTAAGTCTCAAACGAGGTGAAGGTGAACTTGTTGAGGTGAATCCAGAGATTGGAAGGGTATTTTTACAAAGAAGGATGACGGATGAAACCCCACTTGGATCAGAATCTCAATTTCTGGATAGTTTCATGATGATACATGCAATGGTGGAAGAGATGTATCGCGATTTTAAGAAGAACAAATAAGAAGGCACTTCATCACCTAAAGATCAAGAAGATAAGGCAAAGGGAGAAATGCTTCCTCCACCATCTCCTCCATCATCATCACCATCATCATCATCATCATCATCATCATCTTCCTCTCATAAATCTAGTCCTTCTAAGAAGAAAAAGAAGAAATCATTTTTGGTCAAATTAGATGTAAAATTTGATTTGCCGATTTATGATGGAGAACTTAACACTGAAAAGCTTGATAATTGGATAAGAAAAATTGAAGTGTATTGCAAGGTGTAGAATGTTATTTTAGAAAGGAAGAAGATCCAATTTTCTAGCCTTCGACTTGGAGGAACCACACTTGTATGGTGGGAAGGCAAGACACAAGCAAATCTCAAAAAGCATGGGAAAATCATTTCAACTTGGAATGAATTCGTTTCTGTTATTAAGAAGCAATTTTATCCTTTGGATTATATGCAACAAGCAATGATGAGTTGGCAAACACTACATCAATTAAAAGGTCAAAGTGTTCAAATTTATACTTAGGAATTTCATAAAAGAGCTTTAACATTAGGCATATCATTGGACTCACCAGAGACATTGTTGATATACATAGGTGGTCTTCATAGTTATTTGAGGCATACTATACTTATGTTTAATCCAACTAACTTAGATGATGTATTGGTCCAAGCAACTCATCTAGAAGCTAGAGGCAAAAATGTAACCCATGATGTTGGGAAATCATCCAAACCTATTGAAAGCAAGAATAAAGACAAGAAGAAACTTAATTCAAGGAGAATAAAATGAACACTGTGAAGAAAGATAAACCTTCATGAATTCAATGTAAGGAGGAAGGCCATGATGAGGCACACAGCTGGTCATTGCATCCAGAATTGAAAGCTAAGAAGTTTGGGAGTAAGGAGCGGAAGAATGTTGTTGCTATTCAAAATGACTTGGGATTAGATTCAGGGGATGAGACAAAGGTTACAGCTACAGGTATAAAAGGTAAAGATTCTAAAGCATCTACAAATACTTCTTCACATTCTGTTGATAATGATAATGATGAGAGGAAAAGAAATGAGCTATTTCACATTACAGTCATTTCCAAGCATACTAATATTGGTACTCTTTTTGACAGTGGTTCACAAGTTAATTTGATTTCTGACGCAATTGTAAAGAAGTTGGGTCTAGAAACAAAACCTCATAAAAAGACATATCCATTAGGTTGGGTGTGTGATAAAGCTAAGCTACAAGTTACGAAACAATGTAAACTTCGTTTTGCTATTGGGTCAAAGTTTGTAGATGAGGTTGACTTAAACATAGTCCCATTGGACATATGTGGAATTGTATTAGGAAGTCCATACTTGTACAATAGAAATGCTATCTTCTATCGAACTAAAAATAAGTATAAACTTACTAAGGATGGAATTGAATATATTGTAAGAGCTCATAAACTCAAAGATAACTTCTCTCTCATAAATTCAGGACAGATGAAAAGAATTGTAAATTCAAGTAAACAATTTTTACTTATGATTGTAAAAGCAAATGATATTGATAAATCCGATGCTTTCCAAGGTTTTAATCCTAAACAGAAAGAAGATCTAGTTAAAGTTGTTTCTGATTATGATATTTTGTTTCAAGAGCCTAAAGGGCTTCCACCCAAGCGAGAGATAGAACATGAGATTTATTTGCAGCAAGATGATCCACTACCTAACATTGGAATGTATAGGTTATCAACTCTAGAGAATGCAAAGATAAAGAAGAAGGTACAATATTTGCTCGATCAAGGGTTTATTCGACCAAGCACATCACCATGCAGGTCACCTATTCGTGGAGAATGTGCATTGATTTTAGAGTATTAAATAAAATCACAATACATAATTGTTATCCTCTTCCTTGTATTGATATTTTGTTAGATCAGTTAAAATATGCAGTTTACTTCTGTAAATTGGACTTACGAAGCTACTACCATCAAATCAGAGTTGCAGAACAAGATGTATGGAAGACTGCTTTCAAAACAAAGCAAGGAATTTATGAATGGATGGTTATGCCTTTTGGCTTAACTCATGCTCCATCTACATTCATGTGAGTCATGAATGATATATTTAGGCCATTCATTGATGATTTTGTAATAGTCTATTTAGATGATATTCTTGTTTTCAGAAAAAGAAAATCTCTATGTAAAACTGTCAAAATGTGAATTTGACAGGACATCTTTGAATTATTTGGGTTATATTGTAGGGGGTGGTGAATTGAAGATAGATCCCTGTAAGGTCGAAGTCATTGTAAATTGGCCTAAGCCCAATACTGCTACAGAAGTTAGAAGTTTCTTAGGGGCAACACAATATTGGAGAAAGTTTATTTTTAACTTTTCTTTGATTGCAACTCCTTTACATGCTTTTTAAAGTGTGAAACAGGTGTTTTAGTGGGAAGGCAAACAACAGAAGGCCTTTGACACATTCAAAGAAAGGATCAGTACAGTCCCAGTACTAGCACTACCAAATATTCAACATCCATTTGGGATTGTGACAGATGCAAGTGAATATGCCATGGGGGCGGTGTTGATGTAGCATAGAAAGCCTATATGCTTTCATTCTGCGACATTCACATCAGTAGTAGTTAACTATCCTACATATGATAAGGAATTATATGCATTAGTTCAGAGTGTTAAAAAGTGGAAACATTACATCATGGGTAAAGAAACAATCATACACATAGATCATCAACCACTACAATACTTACACTCACAAACTAAATTACAACAATCAAGACACTATCAATGGATTGGTTTTCTACAACAATTTCATCTTGTTATCAGATATAAGAAGGGCATACATAATAAGGTTGCAGACATGTTATCAAGACCAATTATAAATGCATCCACAATACTTAAGCATAATTCAGTAATTCAAGAAAGTTACATTGAACAATATGCTCGAGACACAGATTTTAAGGATGTATATGCAACTTTAAGTCATGGTAAGCAGGTAGAAGAATTGGATTATTTCATAAAGGACGAACTCTTATATCATTAGGGAAAGTTATGCATTCCACAAACTGAAATAGTTAATATAATTTGAGAAGCACATACTTATCTCATAGCAGGTCATTTTGGTGTAAGTAAAACAGTTGCACAATTGCAAAGATTCTGCTATTGGCCACAAATGAATGAGATAGTTTCTAGATATATTAAAGGATGTACTATGTGTGCTACAAGCAAGCCAGGTAATAGAAAATTAGGCTTGTATACTCCACTTCCAATTCCTTCTCATTCTTGGGAAGGTGTTTCCATGGATTTTGTTGGGGGATTGGCAAAGTCTAGAAAGGGTCATGATTATTTGTATGTAGTTGTGGATAGGTTCAGTAAGATGTGTATTTTGACACCATGTAATAAACAGGTCATAGTTGAACAAACTGCAAAATTGTTCTTTCAAAATGTATGGGTTCATTTTGGGTTACCCACTTCTATTGTATCTAATCAAGATTCTCGATTTGTCAGGAAATTTTGGTCAAGTCTATGGGAGTTAATGGACACAAAAGTTAAAGAAGAGCACGACATTTCATCCGCAAATAGATGGTCAAGTAGAAGTGGCCAACATGACAGTGACACAGTTGCTTCGAGGATATTGCAGCAAGCATCCTAAACTTTGGGATGAGCATTTGTGTTATGTGCAACATGCTTACAACCATGCAAAACATTCTTCTACTCAGAGATCTCCTTTTGAGACTTGTTTGGATTTTGTACCAAATATCCCTTGGATTTTTTCTTTGGTAAAGATATAGCAGTTGATGGACACAGTGACGTGGACAAAGCAACCAAGTTCATTGCACAAATCCAAGAAATTCACAAGGTAGTACAGGAACATCTGGAAAGAAGCCAAGCAATGTATAAGGCATGACATGACAAGCATCGAGTTGAGCATAGTTTTCAAGTTGGTGATCAAGTCTAGTTTTACATCAGCAAAGAAAGACTGCAATGGGGAAGGTAAGAAGTTGAAACCAATTAGATATGGTCCTTTCAAAATACTTAACAAAATTGGTGAAAATTATTTCCGCCTAGATCTACTAGTTTATATGTAGATCTATTCCATTGTAAATGTTGAAAACATACAATTGTATGGGCCTTCATTGATTGAAGATCTTGAAGAGCATGGTCAGTTACCTTTTATTGAAGATTTTTCGCCCGAGTATCTCAATGAGATATAGGAGGACACAATTCTTGATAGGAGGATAAGGACTTCACGACGGGGAAATGTTGAGTATCTTTGAGTTGGAGTCAAAGGTACAAGTCCAAGTAAAGCACGATGGATCGAGATTGGAAAAGTGAGGGAACTTTATCCTCACTTGCTTGACAACTAAAACCAACTTTTAATGGTCTAAAAGCTTCTAGTGGGGAGGAGTGATAAAAAATGGATCCAGTTTTGCCTCCAGATCAAAGTCTTTAAAGGTAGTTTAAAGTAGGATCAAGTAAAAGTGCTCATCGATACGATTCCAACAGTGTGAGAGACACATAAATATGAGTTTGGATGAAGAAGTTATGACCAATCAAAGGTTTTGGAAAAATTAATGCATATGACAAAAAGTCAAAGGTCAACAGTTAACCATGTCAAACCCTACATCAGCAAGGACACGTGTCAACTCAAGAATGGGCCATGGGTCTTGGATGATGTCAACCGAGGATGTGACATGGTAGATTGTGATTGGTTGATATGGGCCAATCCAGTGCTGACACGTGGAAGTCCATATTTTGCCCAATATCACCTATTTTCCAAAATTTTGGGGGTTAGGGAGGATTGAATCCTTGACCTCCCAAAAGACTGAGTTTTTGTCAGAGGGGCCAGACCGGACGAGCTACGATGAATCTTGTTAGGATTGTGGATGATGTTGTATTTATGGTTGTGGATTAAGAGGCATTAGAAAAGGGCCGACGGCCGGGGTCAACCCCACGGCCGCCGGACCCCTTATTTTGTTTCAATAATTATCCCACATCCACCACAACACATACACATATATGGTATATATAAACATATGTTCAATGTATAAGCCAACAGAGTGCAGAGATATATGCCACCAAAGTTTCATGCGGATATATGTTGCTATATATGAATATCAATCCATATCAAAATGCCAGAGTGTCGGGTGGGGGTTTCGACCCGCTGACCTCCAACAATATATACCAATGCATTCACACCTTCGGGCTAACCAACATACCATATGTTCATACTTGAAACAAAGCCAAAACAAACTTTTGTTAACTTGTTGCAGAATCGAACCTGCAAAATCTAGGACGCGAGGACCGAGGTGGTTTCCATAGTATAGAGGGTGGTTTTTGTTAGCAAAAAGTGGTTTTACAGAAGGCAGAGGTGGGTTTGCACATTCAAAGGGGTCTGGAGGGCCCAGAGGCCAATTATGGGCAAGTTTATACTCGTTTGACTCGAAATTTTGAGCTGAACGCAATGGTGAGGTCCTTTTTCTCATTTGAGTCTTTGTTTTTGAGCTCATGTTTGTAAAAGCATTTTGAAGACTAATAAAAGTGGTCACACCGGAATCTAAGGACCCGGAGAGGTAGCCAAGAAGTTTGGTGAACTCCGTTATCAAATTGTTGCTGCGTTGATATGTTTGATTATGTTTCAATTTGCTTATGTGTTTATGTTATTTGCAATATTTTCGATCCATTGCATTAAGTAGCATAAGAAAACTTCACATAAATTCTATAATACCTCTTTCATTAATGGATCAATGGGATCAAGTGACTCTAAGCTACTGGAAAGTGGTACAGCAACAACAAAAAATCAGAGAGGAAGATCGTTGGAAAAAGATAGGGAGATGGGTGAAACACTTAGGGAAATCAATGGGACCCTAAGGGACTGACCAAATATGTTTAAATGTGAAACTATGGATGGTAGAAACTTATTTTATCAGATCTGAAACAAAAGGTTACAAATCTGGAAAATGTGGCTGAAAGTGCTACAGAAACTCAGACTTCTCACTCAGCTAAACTCCTCCTAGAAAGGTGGAAGTGTATTAGAAGCCCTATGGGAGGCTGAACTCGAATTTGATGAGTAAAATAGAATGGTTCAAGGCCTAAGTAGGATTAGACAGAGGTCAGACAAACAACAAACAAATCTCAACAAAAACCAGAAAGAGATTTGAGAAAAACCCTAAAACCTAGAAATCGTAGGTTTTGACCTGTTTTTTTGATGAAACCACACTTTTTGGGCTGAAAGCTGCGTTCTAGAGCCTAGATCACACCTTTTGGGCTCAAAACTATGATTTCTATTTCGAGACTCCCAGTCTGCAAATTTCAGAAAAAAGTGTCGCCTTTGGCTCCTGTGACCTGCAGAAATGACCAAAAAGCTTGTGGAAGTCAGAAATTTATTAGATCTAAGGTTAAAACACTAGAAAACATTAACAAAATTGAAAAAAGAAGAAACCCTAAGCTGAAAGCCAAAGGTCACCCAAGTTTCTGGATTTGAAGTATAAAACCTAGCGAAGTCACCAATTTAGTATTGGAGACCAAGGTTTTTGAATCAGAATTATTCCCCAGCGGAGTCGCCAATTTGTTGTAGTTTTTTCTTCTCAATGATTTACGAAAAGAACCCACTTAAGATTGTGGATGACAAACAATCTCAACAATAGAAATCACTGTTAAACATTGTAGATTTGCAACTATTGATAGAAACAAAACCTACCAAAATTATGATCTATGATGCAATCATAGTTAAACAGTGAAAGAAAGAGTAATAACCCCAAAACATCCCATGGAAACCAGATATGTAAATAATAATTTAATAATAACACTTGTGAAGAGAACAGATAAATGTTACCAGTCCCCCTCTATGGGATGGGTTCTTGGCTATCCTCAAATGTCTTCAACTTTTGTAAAGTCTCTCTCCTCTATAATGCATAAACCCAACAAAAATATGGTGTGCAACAATGAAAATAATCAAAAGTGAATAATGAATGGAAAACCCTCTTATTTATAACAAAATATTGAGTTATCCTCGAATAATGAGCAATAATAAAATATTATTAATCCCATTCTTGGAATTACAACTTGGAATATTTTATTATATTTGTTTAGTGGGGAAAAATATTTAAACTTTTAGTTAGAAATAATAAATAAATAAATGATTTATTTATCATCTGAAGGAATTAGTTAAGGAATAATAAGCAAATAATGATTTATTTAAATATTCCTAAGGGATTTAATGAAATTTGACAAAAAATAATAATTAATTAGTGATTAATTAATTATTCTTAGAGAAAAATAAGATAAATAATGATTTATCAGTTTATTTTTCATGATTGGGTCAAATTTAACAAGGAATAATAATAAAACAATGGTTTAATTAATTATTCCTAAACAAAAATAAAATAAATAGTGATTTATTTAATTATTCTTCGTGGGTTTAACTATAAATTACTTAATAAAGGTGATTATTTAGGTAATTTCTAACAGTAAAAGCAATTTTACTAGGGTAAAATTGACTTTACATGGTATAATTCGATCCATCCCGTAAATTAGGTTAGATGATCAATTTTTTGGTGATAACAATGGAGGTAGTGGGGGGGATTTCTTCAACTATGAGGGATGCAAAGACTGACTACTCGACCTCATCAGTAAGTTCGATGATTTGAATTGTTGAGGTAGTTCTCAGCTTTTTAACAACTGGATTCCGCGTGAATCTTTTCTTCTTGGACTTGGGGATTGTTGGCTAGGAAGGGGTGTGAGCACCCTGAGTGGGGATTGTCATAGCCAACGGAGTTGTAATAATAGGTGAAAACATAGTGGAACCTTGAAATTGCAAAGGTTGATTAACCTCACCTGATTGCTGTCGAAACTTGCAATTGTCTACCTCAGCGTGAACATTTTCTCTTCCATTTGCAGCACCATCGGGTGGAGGTCATCTTCAGCTGACCTCTTTTAGTTTCTTTCCCCTCCTTCTCCCTCTTGCAAGTGTGGCTTTAAGCCCCCGAATATATATTTGTACTTCCCTTCAGTAATTTCACAGGTGACCCCCAGCCATGATCCAAGCTCATTGTGGAGTGCCTCTTCAATCAAAACAAATTTATGTGGCCTCATCTTGAAGGTGTTAGGATGGATGCACCATGGTCAAAGGTAGGTGTGCCCATGCAAGGCTCCAAACCATATTTCCTTAGATAACTCATCCAATAGAGGTTTGGGTATCCTCTGCATCAACTTGATTGTAATCAACATCACCTCATACCACTCTTTGAAAGCTCCTTCATTAACTTCTTTAGTGCTCAGATCCCCCGAATCTCTCCACGGATCGTACTAGAGTGCTAACGACTATCCTTCAACGATAGGCATCATCCCCCTCCCACATGGTGGCTGCCATTTCCACATTGCTAGAGACATCAATACATGCGCAAATAGGAAATTGCTACTCCGCTTATAAATATCTTTGCATGCCTCAAAGAGCTCGTTTAAGATGAAAGTAGGCCAATTGAGCACCTCCTCATTGCAGCAGTGCTTCGCAAATGAAATTGCGTCGAGAGTGCATTCATTCTTTATGAAGTGTCTCATGGTATTACCTATTATGATGTAGCAGGCGAATATGATGTCAATTTTCCTAATCAGGTCAATTTTTTCTCCCCTTCCACCTCGTTCCATTCCATATTTTACATAATAATTCTCCTCTCTATGCTTCTTTTCTATTTTGGCACCTGCCTGGAATGCTATGTCTACTGTATTTCCTCTAGCTAACAGCCCTGTGAGATGATGAAGATCATCTACGTGAATTGTATACTCCCTATCAAGCCACGGGGACCCCCCATGCATTCTGCTGGTCAGTAATCTGGTACATTGCATTACAGTCAGTTGGGTTTCGAAGACTGGTAAACTTATCAAATTGAGTAGTGTCAACCTCTGCAATCCTTTGAATTCATCCATGACTCTGGATGTTCTGGTGCCATCTTCCCTCTAAAAAATTTTTGCGTAGACTTCCCTCTTTAGAGTCAAAAAATGGAAGCAATCAGTCAGGTCATTATCGACTAAGATCCCCTTTGTAGTATTTTCCATATGGATTCTCCATTGGCTCAATTCTTTCGTCTAGCTTATCTTTTTGAACTGAGATAATTCCTTTCGCCATCTCTCTTCGTCTTTGATAAACAATTGTCACCTAAGACTTCACACTCCTGCATTTTTGCTGCTATTCTTCAGAGCGGACCTAGATTTTCTCTGTTATCTGCAACTGAAATTCTTCAACGTTATCCATTATCCTTTGGAAATTAAGTAGCCAAGCTTGACATGACGTTTCCTCACTAAACTTTGGAAACTAACTACTACGACAACTTTCCCCATGTATGTTAACTATGCTTTGCCACCGTTGGTCGACCTGGACCTGACATTTCTGACGTGGACTGGGAATGTACAGCGTGAGCCGCATGGCTTATTAAGTTTGCGGTGATGGGGGTTATTTATTAAGTAAACCTGTTCCTAACAGGAAAAGATTTTAACTTTCACTTGGCAGTTGCATTATTGGTTACTTATTATGGAAGTGACTAATGGTAGATTGGAAAGGACGAATATAATGTGTGACCATAAATACTGAAAAAGTGTTTGTACGTGTAACTTAAGAGCTAGAAAGCATGCACCTACAAGTGACTGTTAACTTTACCTATTCCCTCCCTGACCATAAATGGGTTGTGGTATTATGACAATGTTGCCACAACTTTATTTACACTATAGCCTATTCTTATTAAAATCATGTAAAAGACATAAACTCAAATGGATGCTAAAAATTATTTGACTATAATTTATTAACTCCTACCTACTTGCGAGCTCATTTCTGAGACCCTTTCAACTTGAGATTGTGTTCCTCGTCATGTGGAAGGGCTTCAGGCATGCACTATTTACCCAACCTTCTAGCATATATCCATCCAGTTGCGCGAACTTTACTGCTTCGGAATCCATGATTTCTACAACTATGAATGGGCCCAATCAGTGCATCTATAGTTTACTCGGGAACTTTTGGCACTTGATGTCATATAACAATACATGAACTCTAATTTTGAATGTTTTCCTCTTAATGTGCCTTTCATGCCAAGCTTTTTGGCTTCTCTAGTCTACTGACTGGTGAAACTCGGCTAAGAACCTAGATTCGTAAAGTTCCATTAGTTGATTTAGCCTTTTTCTCAATGCTACATTATATGTCATTCTCAGTTCCTCATAGATGAACATGCTCGGTATTATGAACTCTGCTTCCTTCCTGTATACTAGCTAGAACGGGGTTTGTTTATGAAGTATTTTTACCATTGTTCTGTATTCCCATGGAGTAGCTGGTACTCTTTTGTCCCAATCATCCATGTTAGTTGATATAATATTCGTGAGACCCTTTTCTTGTATTTTGTTGAATGCCTTGACAGTATCGTTGGTCTATGGATGATATGGAATACTTTTATGATGTTGAATCATGAAATTATTTAGAAGAGACTCAACAGTTTCATTTATAAAATGTGTTCCTTGGTCACTTGTCATGTTTTTTTGGGAATCTAAATCTTGAGATTATGTTCTCAATAATAAACCTAGTGGAAGTATCAGCTGTACAGTCTCTGATAGGTGTTGCTTCTACACATTTGGTGAGATATTTAGTGGTGGTTATTTTGTATCTCGCATGTGAATGCCTTGCTGGTGGTGTTATGGGTCTAGTGAAATCTATTGCCCACTTCTCGAAGATTTGCATTGTATGAATGAGATTTAAAGGTAGTTCGTCCAGTCGGGAAGGCTTCCCAACCCTTTGAAAAATGTTGTAATTCTTAACACAGTCCTTAGAATCTTTTTGGAGGGTTGGAAACCATAAATCCTACATGCAGTATCTTCCTTGCAGTGGATTTTCCTCCTACGTGGCCTCCCGTGACCCCCGCGTGACATTCCCATAGCATATCTTGTCTTTTGTGCTAGAGTATGCAACGCCTTAGGACTTGGTCCATGCCCATATTATAGAGATGTCCTATGATTAGTTGGTAGTATGCTGCCCTTACTATTAAGTGTCGCTTATGTGTTGAGGTATACCCCTCCGGGTAGTGCCCTGTTGTGAACACCACTACAATTTATTCTAAGTAGTTTGGACTGCTTGTATTCTGAATAAGTTAGCATCAGGTAGCTGATCATCCACTGCTCCTTCACTCTCTCTGGTCTCCAGTCATGACAAGTGATTCGACCCCACATTCAATCTTCCGAGTTTGATGACCACCTTGAAAGTGAATTCTTGGAAGAGTAATAACCATCGACATATCCTGCCTTCTAACACTAGTTTGTTCACTAGATACTTTAGTGCTGAGTGATTTTTGAAAAACTTGAATGGCTCCCCCAATAAGTAATGCCTGAATTTATAAAGAGTATAGACCATGGCCAATGCCTCCCTCTATGTTGTTGTATAATTCCTTTCTGCAGTTGAAAACTTCCTGCTGACATAGTACAAAAGGTGATCCATATTGCTTTCCCCTGGTTGTGCTAAGATTGCTCCTAGCGTGATCCCTGAAGCATCAATGTGTATGTGAAATTTCTTGTTCAATCTGGATAGACAAGGAATGGGGCACTTACCAGTTTCTCTTTTAATTTATCCAATGTTTCTTGAAAGTCCTTCGTCCAATTAAATTCTTACATCCTCTTTAGTAGCTTCTCCATCGTGGTCGTTATTGATGCATAGTTCCTAATGAAGTGTCAGTAATACCCTGTATGTCCCAGAGTGGACCTCAGTTGTTTTACATTGTGTGGTGTCTCCATGTTGGTAATTACTGCGACCTTTGTTAGATCTACACACACGCCGTCCTTGTAGACTATGTGGCCTAGTAGTGTTCCAAATGGAACCACAAAAATTCACTTCTTTAGGTTTAATGAAATTTGCAACTTTTGGCACCTTTCGAACATGATCCTTAGTAGGCTTGTGCGTTTCTTCAAAAGGCTATATACTGTCCAATCATCCATGTACAGTTCTAGGAACCTATGAATGTAGTCTCAGAATGATGTTATAACAATTCTTGAGAAGACCGCAAGCGCGTTCTTCAAACTGAATGACATTATATTGTATGCGTAAGACCCCCAATCAGTGGTGAATGATGTCTTTATTTTGTCTTCTTTGTCTCTTTAGACCTGGTGGTAGCCAGCGAATCTGTCTGTGAACAAATATGCTTCATTTCCTATTACATTGTCCAGGACTTCATCATTGAAGGGCGTCGGAAAGGGATCATGCACACATGCATTGTTTTGACTTCTATAATCAATGAAGACCCTGATTTCTGTTGCGTCTTTCTTGTTCTGTATAACTATCAAACTTATCCACTCTTCTTCATCCACTAGGAATATAATCCCTTCCTGCAATATTTTTTCGATCTCGCTTTTAACCTTTTCCTTTACCCTGGGGTTCAATCTATGCGTCATGTGCTTCATTGGACGGGTGTCCTGCCTTAGAACAATCTTCATCTCCCCCATGTCTCTTTTTATTCCTTTTATTTTTGCTATTGATGTTGGGAACAAGTCTTGATATTCTTGCAATAGGTCAAAAATTTCTTTTGTTGTCTATTCATCCCAATAATCTCCCACAGACACCATCTTAGGTTTATCCTTTGTTCCAGCATTTTTCGTCCTTAATTTCATTTGTAGAAGGTGGGTAGCTTCTCCAGAATGACTTTCCCGTATATCTCTTTCCTGTTTTGTTTCTTCAAAGGTTAGGTGTCTCAGTCCTCCTAACCCATCCTCATCTGGTTCTCCATCCACCTTGTTGTAGGCTACGTATCTTGGAGAGACTATGTAATAGAGGTACTGTGAGAACTTTTCATAAATGCATCCTTCAACCACCTGTCCTGGGGTGAATAGGATCATTTTAATTGCCTGTAGTGTTTTATTCATGTGTATATCATCATCCTTGAATGAGAAGCTGCTAATGAATTGAGCCACCATAGTATCCCAATATGCCATTTGTTTACGGATCTCCTCTTGCACGTACCAAGCTTGGGGAATGGTACCTAGGGTATGTATGAATCATGTACCCAAAGTTCTTTCAGAATCCCCTGTCTTTCCCAACTTCTCATGTAGGCCTCTAAGTGCTTCTTAGGATCCGAATTGCCTCTGTACTTCATATTATCTTGAGGGCGGTCCTCCTCCTGACCGAACCTCTCCTTCATGGCTTTCTCTATGGCTCCCCATTCTCGTAACCTATTGGAGTGTGTTCTCAACCACCTTGCCAGTGTGGTAATGAGTGTGATATCTAACAAAGGGAACTTTGTGATCCTCCCTTACTTCTCTATCCACTTTGTTTAAGAAGATGTCCACTGGTTCGATGTCGTGGAATTTCAGATAATCGCTTACCTCTATTCCTATCCAATTTATCCAGCCTACCATTGCACAACATTTGGTATTGAGTTCATATCCACCTTGCTGCCATGCATCCCACGTAGCTTCCAATCCATTTTCCGAGCTCTGAATACTCCTCCAGCTAATAGATCCTCCTACTTTAGGATTTATGTAATATTCTCTTTTACCTCCTGTTAGGGTGTATAATTAGTCTAGCACTCTTGGCTCATCCCTATCATCTATGGGTTCTGTGAACTTGGGTCCCTGATAGGGATCCAAGGGTTGTATCACTCTCATCCCTTCTGCTTCAAAAATCAGTAATTATTTCTTTAGATTGATGGAAACATAGTTTTCATAAGCTCAGTTGATCCCCAGGAGCACTGGATACAGGTCCTTATCACCCATTATGTCGATTACTTCAAATTCAACGTACGTCCTCACTCCTGCCACATCTACTTATACATTATATAGCCTTCCAATGGGTAGAATGCAGTACTTGTTTGCCACTCTCAACTGTATCGGTGAATATCTCAGTTGTGGCTTCCCCATCGCCTCCCATGTTTTCGTAGGAAGGATGTTTACATCTGACCTCAGGTCCAACATTGTGTCCTTGATTTGGAATCCTGCAACCTAGGCATCGATTCAAAATTCATTTCCCGTTCTCTTCTTATTTTACTGCACTCTTCTCGTATTCTTTTCTGGTAAGTTGGCAGATGGTCGTTCCGCTTCCCCTTCCTCCTCGGACAATGCTTCCTTTAAACTTTTTCACAACTCTTTCAACATGTATTCATCCTCAACGATATGTAGGAACAACTTAAACCATTCTTCTATCGGGTGAGCATTGTTGAGAGCATGGCCATTCTGTCTCTGATTCTCCCTTGTCTTGGTCATCCTTTCTAACAATTTAGCCGCCTCGTGGTAATATTGTTTTTGTTGCTGAGGCTGGTATGATTTCTTTGGGGCGTTGCATACGTTGTTGAATAATTATGTAAATATGAATAATGTTATGATGGTATGAGGTGAATTTAATGTATAAATAAAGAAAAGAAACTATCAAAGAAAAAAACAGTATGTCCCTAAGAAAAATTAACAAAATACAAAGATACAATAGAACTTGAATTCAATTAAATAATGGAAAATAGTGAAAATTGTTTACAAGTAGAATGAAAACATACTAGATGAAACGATGGTAGATTATCTCTAAGAATACATGTGATGGCTACGTGCCTTCCTAGACTATGTTACAATGAGGATTTGAGTCCTATTTATTATGAATAAGCAATGAGAAACCCTGAACATCCAAAAACCTAACCCTAGGAGATGAAGTACAAATGGCTTATGGGTCTTGATGGGTTAAGTTGGAACATCAACTTCCCAAGGTCATAACTTTGGCATACAATATTTGATTTGCATGCATAATAGCCTATCACAAAGGTCTATCTAAATAGTACAAATCCAATTGCTCTATTTCCCCAAAAAATGTCGTTTAGGGTCTCAAAATGGCTCTGAAATTTCAAGATCTAAAAACTGCCAAAATAGAAACTATGTTGTGAGCTAGGTGGAATAGGTGGGTGGCCATTGATATCCACCTGGATCAAGAAATGATGTTCTTTTTCTACCATTGTCATTTCCCCCTTTAAAACTAAAAATGCTTTAGTTTCACAATTCTGATTCTTTAAATTACCATGATCTTAGCAAGTCCACGTTTCACATAGGTCCACCCCACACACAAGTCTACAAAGTTCAACATAGACTCTCTCTAATTGTGGAAGAAATCAATCAACGAATCTTCCACCCATGGCTTCTTCCTATAATCCATTAGGAGGAAGAGATTTCGTAGGAAGCTTAGGTATTGTCAATAAACCAATAAACATAATTTCATATTCTTCCTTTTTAAATGTATAATCTCTACGATCAAAGAATCCTTTCTAATTTTTTATCTTCATTCACATAGTCCTTTTCCTAGAAATACTTTTTTTTATCATTTCAATCATCTTGAAGCATATCAATAGGAAGTGGTGAGACACCCATGGCATAGGAGGAAGGGTTGAGAATCTTGCAACACAAGATCTAAAAAATGTCCAAAAACTCAAGGCCAATGAACCCAAGGGAGATGGAAGAAGTTGATGGTGTGTGGCTCTAATACCAAAGTAAATAATATGGAAGCGCACTTAATATTAGTAAATATTTAAATTTAGAAGCAAACTCTCTCTCTCACACAAAAATACAAACATGCACACCCCTCTTAAAATATGCTATGTAACATACCTATTGCCTTAATGCTCATTTAAGGATATGGGTTATCAATTTTTCTTCTTCGTCATGATCTTACCAATCAACTCTAATAGTAGTTTGTCACATATCTTGTTGAATTTATGCTAACCACACTTTCAAAATCTTGATTTTCATCTCTCATACATTTTATCAAACATTTTGTATGTAAACCTTTCTTCAAATACTTTGGATACATCCAATTAGATAGTCTTTTTATTGTAGACATTTTTTTAAACATTTTGTATGAAATCAAATAAGAAGTGTTGCTCTGATTTCACTTGTAACATACTAACTAAAATACACCATTAAATCATGCCACTTTTCATTTTTGTCTTTGAGGCATTTTATCAAATAGTTTGTATGCAAATTATAATAAAACACCTTTAATACATTTCTTCAAATTCTTTTCATGTCAATAGGCATAGATCAACTACAACAATACTATCATATAATAATTCTAACATACAACAATACTATCCCCATCCATAAAACTTCATTTTCATTGGGGCATTTCATCAAATAGTTTGTATTCAATGGATCATTAAACCATTTAGGAATTTCCTCAAACACTTTGCATGCAGTCTAATATATAAACTTCCTTAGGCAATATATCATATATTATAATGATCAAAGTTATGAAAATTGAACTAAACGATCAATGGGATTTACCCTCACTATGGTCCAAGTTTCAACTTCTAGAATGCCCCAGATTAAATGTTATAGAAAAAATGCCAACATGACCTATTTGATGCATGATTTTAGGAGCATCTAGGAATATTGTTTTCCTCTAACGATATCTCCTAAAATATTGTGACCCAAGATCTAATAGTTGGTCTAGATGATCAACCAGATTTCCCCTCCCTATGATCCAAGTTTTAGCTTCTTGAACTTCCCAAAATAGAATTTATCGCGAAGATTCCAACATGACCTGTTTAAAGAAGAATTTAAGTAGACTATCTTCCTCAACCAATGTTGTTACAAAATTTAATACATATATAATACTTTATCCAATTAGTATAACAATTATAGCCATGATAAATTTTCCTAAGGGTAAATGCGTGTACATATGAACTTGCTAAAAAGAGAAAATTTTAAATAATCATGCATAAGAGGTACTTATCATGAGTCAAATATTTTTTAATCTAGAACTAAATAAGGGTGGGCTACTCTCCACCCAGCCATAGGCTCAATTATGTTGTAGTCTTTGTCATAGCTAGCCATCCTTGAGCTATATATTGATGCCTTGAGGGAAAAATTAAACTTAGGGATTTAGCACACAATTTTCAGACCATGTTTAACACAAAAATTGAATGCCACTCTTCTCCATACACATGAAATAATCTCAATGTTCAACCTTTCCATTCCTTGACCAAGCCCATAGACATTCACAAATGATAATGCAGGTCTACACAACAGAAGGAATTCCTTCTTTGATCTCTACAGTCCCTCAAACCTCCCTTCTTCAATGATTTATTTTCCACACACAAACATGACAACTCTTAGTCCTTAGAGCTATCTAGATTAAGGAAAAATAACTATAACTCATTCAATTGTTGTTACACAATTTGTCACCAATTCTTATGCCAATTCAAATTTGTAAGTGAGTGAGGGAAAAAACATTGTGTGCATGAGAAGAATAATGGACTATTGCACATAAAAAAAGGCAAACGGGAAAATGTTGCTCACTGGAATTTTTCTTTAATTTTTATAAACACACATTGGCCATTCCTCTTCCCAACCTTTCAAATTATTGGAAATAATAAAGATCACATCAAAGAGAAATATTCACCCAAGGCATATTTTTCCTCTTAAGTCAAGTTTTCCACCTCCCCAAGGCATCATAATATGTTGGTTGTCCCATTTATTGAATTGTAGCATTTTTATTAATAAAAATAAAACATTACATATTATAATAAAAAATGTGTCAAATCATAGCATCAATGATGGCACCACAACACTTATATAAATTTAGAAAAATAAAAAGGGGGGTATCACAATCCCCTCCCCCTTACAGGAACACCATCCTCAATGTTCTAGTATCTATAGAACCCTTCTACGAAGAAGAAGGTATATGCCACTTTCATATCAACAACATTTTCCATGCATTTAATTTTCACTTTGAGCAATGTCATTCATTTTTCATGGTTGATATACCCCTAGAAATCATCGCATTCCAACACATACCTCCATGGTCGTCTGTTGCTTCAAAATTCTTCCACAAAGAAAAAGTTTAGCTCATTGTTTTCATGGACACACTCGATGCATTCACCATCCCAATGAGTCTGTACATGAGTCTTTAAAAACCAATTCATTCAAGCCTCTCATTCCTTGTAGTCACACACCTTACAAGTTTAGGCATCTCCTTCTCTTCCTCCCCAATCCCTCTGATGGTCCATTCCTTGGAAAGAATTACTCACACATGAAGAATCTTGAGACTTATGGAGTCTCATAGCCAAGGCATCCCTCTGGCTTCCTCTACATGGCACAACACATTTGCCATAACATAGCTCATGGCGATAAATGTATGTCATAGGGTTCTAGTGTCATCACAATAGCCTTGTCCATAGGGTTTTCAGCTTCACAACCATCACCTATCATTCCTAGATAAATCATCTCAACTATATCACAAGCATATAGTTTCCATAATATTAATCCTAATAATTTAAATCAAATATTCTTCCTTTTTATTTTCCTTTCTAAACTTTCTTCATATAGGAATCACATTTCATAAATATGAGATTCTTATCAGGATGTTTGAATCTTGCATATGGTAATACTTATCCTTCATTATCATAACCAAGAACATTTTAACTGCAATTTCTACTCTCACTTAACTAAACAACGGTAAGTGTTCATACATAAAATCTTTTCATTGAAATATTTATAACATCCCTTAAAGTGATCCCAAAATTACTATACACATAATAATTCAATCACTTTCAATTGGTTTAAAAAATAGATTGAAATGAAGCTATCATTGCATTATTTATTTACATCATAATCATTCCAAACATTTCATAATTTATTCAAACATTTATTCCAAAAACCAAAGGGCCAAAACTAAAATATATATATCCCTAAATTCATGAGTAATTAACTTCCACTTTTCTTTGTAGGATGAGGGGTTCATGTCGCTCATTCCACTTGTTGTAGATTTTTCTATCTCCTGTCACAAAATTGCTTCAAAAGATATAGAATCCTCATAGAGGCTGCCTCTAGGTTAATAAGAGACCAGTTCCTAAGGCATTTGAGAGGAGTTGAAGATTGTCTAAGGGCTTTCTGTTGCACTCCACAGGTCACATAGTTTGAAAAGAGATAATTCAGCGGCTTGGTTCAATAGTTCTTCATCAAGGTAAACTGAATTAAACACATAGATCTAAATACTTTGGGGGTAGAAATGGCTAATCTCAAAGAGAAATGTCTTGGTTCTGGTGGCCACAACACAACAATAGGAAACTTAACATTGTTGTAGTATAGATGAACAAGAGGAAGGAAAGGAGGGGAATTGATGCATAGGGCTGGGTAGAACACAAAATCTTAAGCGACAATATCCAACAGAAATATGGAAGAGTGAGGAGATGAAAATGTAGAAAGAGTGGAGCACGAATTAAGGTTTAAAACTCTATGCCTCATGAATACATTTGTCACCAAACAACAATAAGTAAATATGTGCACATACAAGTATTTTAGGCTATTAAATAACAGAAGTAAATTTGTAGTTAACATAGGTACATTTTACTACTTAGCAACAAACATACAACCATAAGGAGAGTGATACCAACAACTTCATTACACTATTTTAGAGGAGGAAAGACATACGTGAAGTAATAAACAAAGGGGAAACAAATTGCACATTTCTCTGATTGGAATCAACAAAATAGTTTCATTAACCCTTGATGATGGAGCCCAAATCACGAGTCCATTACATTTGGCAATTGTATTAGCCCAAGGACCTCATGAAAAAGAAAATTGAACCATGGTGGAGCCACAAAATTTGAGCCTCTTGCGTGCAGAATTATGGAACCTCTATTAAGTGTTTCTTCCCTATTTTTATAAGGAGAGGGATAGCTTTGAAAGAAGTTATAAAATATCTCAGTCGAGCTACAACGATTTGAATGACTAGATATCTTGGCGTGTGGTCCAAATTTAGGTAGGAACACAACAAATTATAGATATAACCATAAATATAGAGATGTGATAGAAATAAAACTTCATTTTATTAATATCAAATACTTGAATATGCTTACAAACATAATGGAAATAAGACTAGCTCGGGTGATGGTAGCTTGTCTCTTAGAAAAGATGTGGTGGCTACATGCCTCTAAAATGTAGCACCAAACTATTCAAAAACAATGGAAAACCCTAAACATCCAAAAACCTAACCATAGGAGAGGAAGCGCCAAACTATGGACCTCATTTGGGTAAATTGGTACATCAACTTCCCGAGGTCGTAACTTTGGCATACAATCTCCATTTGACACGTAAAATACCTCGTTAGAAATATCTATCTGAGGACTACAACTTTCAGGAGGTCAAAAGTAGCCCATATCACATGTTGGTCCCCATTTTTCCAAACAAACATAATTTAGGGCTTCAAAACTACTCTGAAAGTTTAGGACCCGAACAGTACCAAAAATAGTAAATTGTGCTACAAATAAGGAAACTAAAAAACTGAAAGAAACAATGTTGGGGGTCCAAGTGGAATAGGTGGGTGGCCACCAATATCCACCTAGATCATTCCTCTCCCCTTAGGAAGAAATGGTCCCCATTGCATTGAGTTCCTCCATAAGATGAGGAAACTTCTGCTGAACTTGGTTCCTGGTGAGCCACTTGCCCTGGTAAAGGAGTTGGTCTGCTTTGACAAATTGACATAGTTGGATCCTTTGCTGTCGGGTGTTCTTGATCTGCATGTTCGTGATCTAATCAGTTGTGGCTTGTCCCATGTAGTCTAGATTTAACTTTGTAGTTGTGAGCTGTTCTGCAATGTCTGATGTGTTCAGCAATGGTGGGAAGTATGGTCAAAGGTGGTCCTCATTGAACATTGGGTGCAAGCCAAGGAATGGGGGATTCCTGAGCTCAAATGCATTATCTCCTACTACCTTAGTGATGGCGTATGGCCCATATCATAGCGAGTAAAGCTTGTGGTGAGGCACAACGAGGCACTCCTTATGAAAATGTAGCCAAACTTTGTCGCCCACTTAGAACTTGTGTGGCATCTGATACTGATCATGACACTGCTTTTACTTGGAATTTTCCACAATGGAGCAATGATATATCGACATGTTGGGTAGAAGTGCTCTGGGAGTCAGATCGAACAAATTCTTGACTTGATAGTGCAACATTACCCCTATGGGTGAGGAGTAGAGGTCGCTGTATTCTTTCATGACCATATCCACCTACTTCTATTGCATGGAGGAACTCTTCCCGAGGGCCATGGATGTGGCTACAATCTTCCCCTTACCTTGAGAGCAAACCATAAAGAAAATAAATTTCCTAGTCTGGGAGATGATCTTACTGCATTTCTTAGCAGAGATCAAAGAGGTGGCAGTAGTTGGGGCTACCTCCACTATCATATATAATGTATTACCCAAATAAATAATCACACAACGAGTGTTGAGAAATGGAAACAAGAGAGTCTAGCTTAATTTTTCCTTGAATTAAACTGGAAATTAAATTCTAATTCTATTCTCATAGCAACTTAAAATAGTTAAATAAAGTTTATTAAACTTACTTAACTTAGGAAATTCGAGTTGGAAATATTTATGTCTTCATGTGTATGTTGTCCCTCCTTTGTACGAGTCAAGTATGAGTTAATTGTGAGTTGTAAACTAGAAGACTCAGTTTCATGCGTCAATTAATTTAAATTACTTCTCAAACTGATTGAGAGAACTAATAGTGAGCTAACAGTTAGTGTCACTAATGAACTCCACCAGTGCTACTCTAGTTAACTGAATATTTTCTCATCAGAAACCCATGCATGTCGATTCTAAGAAAGACCTAGTTGAGACTAGAGTGAATGGACAATGTGTTGTTTGATTTATATTTTCTGAGTTGCACCGACAGTGCATGCATTCAAGAACTAAACCTTAAGGGATTCACAGTTTTAGAGGCTTTACTTCCCTTTAAATACAAGTATCCTCCATAGGAATTATGCATTGGAATATAGACTTGGAAAGCTTGTGAAGAGGCTAAGATTTGGCCTTGAGCTTGATTATGAGTTGGAGATTGAAGTTTCTGAGTGCTGGGATTGTTCTAGAGAGAACAAGCATTGTAATTTCATCTTAAATTTTCAGATTAAAACAAAATAGATAGTGGGGTTTTGAGTTGTGGTTTTCCCCAGATATTTATTGTGTTATGTGACTTTGATTCTCTTCCTCTATTGATTATTGTTTTCTCAATGTTTATGGGCTTTTGTTGTAAAGAGTAGAAGTAGATTCTTGTCTCTTGCTTTAGCAAATCGCATTATCTTGTGAATCTACAAGATTTTCTACATGGTATCGGAACTAAGAACAATATACTAGAGGAGATTTCTATGTTTTGAGTTCCTAGGTTATAGGTGAAAGTCGAATTTGCAATGCATACTTTAGGTTTGACAGATGTCATTCCATGGGTTGAGGCTTGAGTATGCCTTGGAAGGAAGCTTGAATTTCATAACCTGGAGGGACAAGATGGAGGTTGTGCTAGAGGACAATAGCTTGAAGGAATTTGTTGAACAAACAATTCCTAAGCCTACAACTATTGATGCACAAAACTTGGCCGAGTGGAAGAAGTGTGTGGCGAAGGCAATGTGGATAATCCTTGAGGGAGTTTGAGATGATATTGTCTCAAGTATCCTGTTGGCATTATGATGTATGTGTTGTACTTGATGGCAACCTGTGTAGTGCAGCAGTGTTATTTTCGAGTTCCGCAGGTGCTCCATCCAAAAGGTGCGGACATTGGCAGGTTGCGCAGGTGCTCTGTTCATAAGATGCGGATATGTTCGCATGCGTTCTGAACAAAAAGTGCGAACCTAAAATGCACGGACTTTAATGCAGAGAAAAATGTGCATGTGGAAAATCTTATGTTTGGTCGATGGTATTTAGTCTGATGCTTTTTGATCCGTGGTTTTATGCCTAAAAGTATTGAACCTCTGTTTTGGATACCTAGTATTGGATCTCTATGGTTTTGGTCCATGGTTTGAGAAAGGCCTCGACTATAAAAAGGGAAGGAGATCACTTGGCCACTTCACTTGTGTGTGTTGAATATCTTAAGGGCAAGATCTGAAATTCTGGTGATCGGTTTGTGAGTGATAGCTAGATCTAAATCAAGGAGAAACCTGAGTATTACAAGTCAGATCTACTGATAGGTCAAGATCCCTTGAGCGCATGATCAGATCTGGAAGCCTGAGTTATAATTAAAGATTGATAAATTGTTTATACCCAAAGGCCCGCAGGCCAAATACAGCCGCAGGTGCGGAGGTGCGCAGTCCAAAGACAGGCACAGGTGCGGAGGTGTGCAAGTGAGCCGCAGCTGCAGGTACAGAGGTGTGCAAGCAAGCCGCAGCTGCAGGTGCAGAGGTGTGCAGGCCAGAAGGCGGATCAGGTGCGGACGTGCACAGTCGAGTAAACAATGCAGGTGCAGTGCTGCGCAGAATAGAAGAGAGAGCAGGTGCGTAGCTCCGCAGGCTCGACACAATAGAAGTGCGGATATCCGCAGGTTTCTATTGGTGAAGTTTTAGAATTTTCTTGAAATATATTTTGGCGGCCTTTTGTATATTGCTCCAGAGTTCTGGGTTTAGAATCAGTGTCTGGTTACTGGTATTGTTTTTTGGTTAATACATTCTAAGAATCTATTGATTCAGTAATTGTTTGTGTAAAGGAGATTGGTTGATTCACATGTACTTGATGATTATTTAATGTTCATGGATCTAGTATGAAAATGTATGAAACGTGGTCCCTAGAAGAAAATAGAAGGTTGTAGCTTGTGTACTGGTAAAGGACTGCACCAGTACAAAATCATTGTAAAAGGAAGTTTCTAATTGAAAGAAGATAGAGACATATTGCAACAGGTGGTTTTCACCCACATTGGGTTTCCACCTTATATCTTGTGTTCTTTGGTGTGACTGTTTCTCTATTTTTGTTCTTATTATATGGTTCTGACTCACAGATTAATATACTATAAGTATACAAAAGTTTCATCTGCAAATATGTGTATAAATTGAAAAGAGTTTGATAATACTGATTCTTCCCCCCTCTCAGTATTATTTCCAACAATTGGTATCAGAGCAAGTCCTTCAGGAAAAGCTTGATCGCTTGAAGGAAGATCTATCATCATGAGCAACTACGAAAAGGAAGCATCTATCAGGCCACCGATATTTGATGGAACCAACTTCGTCTATTGGAAGGTAAGAATCACTACCTATCTTCAATCTCTTGGTACAGAAGTTTGGGATATTGTGGAAACAGGATACACATTTCCGTCAGCAACTCCTACAGATTCAGCTGGTAAGAAGAAGTATGAAACAAATGCAAAAGCTGTCAATACTCTATTGGGAAATCTATCTGAATCAAAATTTGTCAAGGTGATGCAGCTCAAAAGCGCAAAAGAAATATGGGACAAGATCGTTCTGAGCTATGAAGGAGATGAGAAGGTAAAACAAGCAAAATTACAAACTCTTAGAATTCAATATGAAAGTCTCAGAATGCATAATGATGAAAGTGTTGCTAGCTATTTCCTACGTATAGATGAGATTGTAAATTGTATGAAAAAATTGGGTGAAGAAATAAAAGAAGTTGTTTTGGTTGAGAAGGTTCTAAGATCTTTGTCTCCTAAGTTTGATTCAAAAGTTTCTTCCATAGAATAAAAGGAGAATCTAAAGAATCTTACCATGTCACAATTACATGGAATTCTAACTACTTACGAAATGAGAAAAGGAGGACCATCAGAAAGAAGAGAAGCTGCATTCTAAGCTTCAGGAAAAGGAGATTACTATGAGCCAGGACATATGTCAGAAGAAGAGGAAGAATCAAATTTTGTCAAGAACCTTCAACGAGGAACTGGAAGATTCAAACGTAAGCTACCTTTCAAATGCTTTGCTTGTGGAAGAGTCGGTCATTATGCTGCAAAATGTCCTCATAAAGATAAACTAGACAGAGGTAAGGAACCTGTTAGATGGAACATAAAACAATATGTAAGTAAGAAGAGCTATTATACTCATGAAGACAGTGATGGACTTTCAAATAGTGATGAAGATGAACAAGGTCATGAAAATAGGCTTTTGATGGCTTTTGAAGATGATGATTTCTTGGATGCTATAGATGAAGAAGGTCTGTATGAAGAAATTTCTAAACTTAAAATTTGTTTAGAAGAAAAGAATATGAATATTGATACTCTAACATTCCAACTTGCTGAAAAGGATAAACACAATGAAAAGTTAGAATGTGAAATTTTGGGACTTAGAAAGGAAGTTGAGAAAACACAAGCCCTTAATCTCAGATTTGCTAAAGGATCTAAAACTCTAGTTGAGATTATCAAAGTGCAGCGTTCTCCTCTAATCAAAACAGGTCTCAGATATTCTGAAGAAGCATCTCAATCTTAGAAGCAAGCACAGAAGCCATCCACCTCCAAAAGCTACCTTGATGCAACAAGGAGAAATGAACAACAAAATCATGATGCAAATTGCCAGGTAAAACTGGGACAAGTTTCTTCAAGAATGATCAAAGATTATCAGGAGCAATCTACTTCAAGGATGAACAGAAGCCTCAACCGACCTCAGGTAAATCGTTCTCAATTCAGCTCAAGAATGGATGGAAAATACAATCATATGGTTGATAGATTTGATAGTCGTAGGAATTTCTTCAGTGGCCAATGTTTCTCTTGTCATAACTTTAGTCATAAAGTTGCTTAGTGTGTTGCCTATAAGACCATCATGACTAGGGAAGCTCAAAAACAAAGGGGTATGATAGGAATCATGAAAAGAACCTACAATAACTTCTTTTCTCTTGAAAATGAAATAGAATGCACTATCTATAACAATTTCGGTCATGAAGATTTTGAATGCAGAAGCAGGTTTCGACAAACAATTCAAAGGAGCAGACTTCATTGAGTTCAAAAACATGGAGAAAGAAAGAACCACAACTAGACAGATGTGGGATAGCCCTATATGCAGAAGGATAAGAAAATCAATGGTACATTGACAGTGGATGCTCAAAACATATGACAGGTGATAAAGAAAAACTTCAGTCATATACTGCCTTAGAAAGGGAAAAGAAGGTATCATTTGGAAATGACACCCCGACATTCATAAAAGATAAAGGTTTTGCTGAGTTGAAAAAGAAGGTCAAAGCTAGTAATGTTATGTATGTTGATGGCTTAAAGCATAATTTATTAAGTGTTAGTCAAATGTGCGATCAAGGAACTGAGGTAATATTTAGATCAAATGGATGTATTGTTCGTGAGCTTCACACAGGAAAAACAATGATCAAAGGCACAAGAACTCCAAATAATTTATACATATTCAAAGAAGGAGAACAAAAATGCTATCTGAGCAAGAATGACGAACACTGGCTATCGAACAGAAGATTGGGGCATCTTAGCTTCTCCCAGATAAGGAAAGCATGCAAATATCAGGCAGTTCATGATCTTCCTGACATTACAATTCTAGACAATACAATATGCAAATCATGTCAATTTGGTAAGCAAACCAGAACTAATTTCCCTGAGAAGGAAGGATCAGCTAGCAGGCCAGTTGAACTTTTCCACACTGATATATGTGGTCCAACTAGGAAGAGGTCACCTCGAGGAGAAGAATACTTCATTTTGTTCATTGATGACTTTTCATGTATGTGTTGGATAGGGCTCATGAAGTATAAAGATGAAGCTTTCGAAAACTTCAAGTCATTCAAAGCTTTGGTTGAAAACGAATCAGACCGCAGAATCAAATGTCTTAGATCTGATCGAGGAGGAGAATTTACCTCAGATGAATTTTTCGATTTTTGTGAAGAACATGGAATCAGAAGGGAATTTTCTGCTGCAAGGACTCCTCAGCAAAATGGAGTAGTAGAAAGGATGAACATAATGGTTCAACAAATGGCTCATGCTATGCTTGATGAGTCTGGAACTCCTGCAACCTTCTGGGGTGAGGCCGCATTTCCCGCTGTTACTATTCTCAACAAGAAAAACATCTGGGTAAACAACACTCAGACTCCTCATGAACTTTGGTATGGTAAGACTCCCACTGTAAAATACTTCAAAATTTTTCGAAGCAAATGCTACATTAAAAAGACTGATGAAAATCTTGTCAAGTTTGAACCTAGAGCAGATGAAGGCATTTTACTTGGCTACTCTCCCCACAACAAAGCTTACAAATGTTACAATAAAAGACTTGGCAAAATTGTTGAAAGCATTGATGTAGTGGTTGATGAAGAAGGAAACTCTCCTAGATAGGTAAGATCTGAAGTTTTCGAAGATGGCAAAGACTATCCGTCAACATCAAATCAGATTCATGACGAAGAAGAAATCCAAGAGGCACCAGAAGAACAAATAAGGATAGAAGAGAAGACTCCATCTAGATATGTTCAGAAGAATCATCTGGAATCCCAAATCCTGGAGCAGAAAGAGGCAGGTGTACAAACAAGGAGAACCATTTTAGAAGCTTCAAGCTATCTAGCATTGCTCTCCTCCAATGAACCATAGAATGTAAAAGAGGCATGCTAAGATGAATGTTGGGTCAAAGCCATGGAGGAAGAACTTGAGCAGATTGAGAAGAATAACACTTGGGAGTTGGTTCCTAGACCATAAGATAAAAATGTCATAGGGACAAAATGGATTTTCAAAAATAAACTAAATGAAAATGGAGAAGTTGTTAGAAACAAGGAAAGACTTGTTTGTAAAGGGTATGCACAACAAGAAGGCATAGACTTTGAAGAAACGTTTGCTCCAGTTGCCAAACTTGAGGCTATAAGAATGTTCCTTGCTCTCTCTAGCTTTCGAAAGTTCAAAGTATTTCAGATGGACGTAAAATCTTCCTTTCTGAATGGAGACTTAAATGAAGAAGTATATATAGAACAACCTGATGGGTTCATCCTTGGAAATGATCCAAAACTTGTATGTAGGCTTAAGAAGGCTCTCTATGGTCTTAAATAGGCTCCAAGGGCATGGTACTATCGTTTGGACAAATACCTTCATCAACAAGGCTTCTCAAAAGGCTCAGCAAATAGCAATCTATATATAAAAATTGATAATGATAAATTGCTAATACTTGTTGTATATGTGGATGATATCATTTTTGGCAGCAATGAAGAAGCCATGAGTCAAAACTTTTCCTTGGTGATGCAAAAATAATTTGAAATGTCTTTGCTTGGTGAGTTGACATACTTCCTTGGTTTACAAATCCATCAAAATAAAGATGGTATATTTTTATCACAAACCAAGTACCTAAAGAAGATCTTGAAGAAATATGGCATGGAAGACTCGAAACTGGTATGTACCCCTATGATAATAGGATGCAGTCTCAACGCTAATGATGAATCAACAACAGTACATCAACCAACCTATAGATCCATGATTGGCAGTCTACTCTATTTGACAGGAACTCGGCCAGACATCATGCATGCAGTGGGAATAGTTGGAAGATTTCAAGCTAATCCAAAGGAAGCACACCTTCAGGCAGTTAAGAGGATCTTCAAATATCTTCAAGGAACACAAAACTATGGCTTATGG